>JAXQQM020058854.1:0-41003 GCA_034641835.2 Pinus albicaulis | reverse complement strand
GGAGATGAGGCGCCAAAATTGTGGGCGCCCGTTTCGGTAAATTGGTGGTTCAACTTCCCGGGGGTGTAACTTTGGCATCCGATCTCCGTTTGACGCGTTCAATAGCTTGTTAGAAAGATCTATCCGAGTACAATTTTTAAACGAGCAACATGGGTCCATGGACCCATGTTGCTCTCCATTTTCCCAAAAAATGTCGTTTAGGGCCTCAAAACGGCTCCGGAAGTTCAGGACCCAAACAACTGCTAAAAATAGTAAGTTTTGTTGCAACTTGAAAATTGAAAGAATTGATGGTGGGGGTTCAAATGGAATAGGTGGGTGGCCACCAATATCCACCTAGATCATTAAGGCCCCAAAACGGCTCCGGGAGAGGAGGACCCGAAAACTTGCTAAAAATAGTAAGTTGTGCTGAATGTGAAGAGCTACAAGAATTGATGGTGCTAGTCCAAATGGAATAGGTGGGTGGCCACCGATATCCACCTAGATCATTCCTCCCTCCTTAGGAAGCAATGGTCCCCATTGCGTTGAGATCCTCCATGAGATGAGGCAAATTCTGTTGAACTAAGTATTAGATGTGTTGAAGATGTCAAGGACCTGCGGGTGGACATGCTGGATGCATTTAGTAAATTTGGTTTCTTTATCAACGTCAGAAAGTACATGTTTGGATTCTGTATGTGTAGTTACAAGATGTATGGCAACATCAGGCGGTGATGCGTTGGGAGTCAGATCAATGGAGTGCTTGTCCTGACAGTGTAGAGGAACCTCTATGAGTGAGGGGAAAACTTCCTCGTATTCCTCCATGACTTTGTCCATCTGCTGCAGCCGTGCAAGGGAGCCATGTTTTGAGGTTGTGGCCACAATATTTTTCTTTCCCTGTGAGTGAGTTGTAAGGAAAATGAATTTCCTGGTTTGGGAAACAATCTTACTGCGTTGTTTTGCAGTAGTTAAAGAGATGACATGAGGTGGTGCTACCTCCGGTATCCTGTACAAGCTATTTCCCAAAGTAATAATAATAGCACGAGGCCTAGACTCATACACAACATGACACTTCCACAAGTATGGTTGGCCCAATAATACATCAACTACATCAAGAGGAGCAACATCACACAATACCTCATCCGTGAATGGCTTGATACTGTATGGAAGGCGGCACTGCTGGTGGATGCAAAGATCTCTCCCTGGATGGAGCCATCCGATGGTATACGACTGCGGGTGTGCTATGGTAGGTAGGCCAAGCCGCTTCATGACCTCTGCTGAAATGAGATTCTTTTGGCTTCCGCTATCGACGAGAAATTGCAGCGGAGAAACCCTTCACCCACATCTCCGACTGGAAGAGGCGCTCCCCCTCCTCTAGATCCTCTGGACCCTCCCTCTGGATCTTGGTGGAGGCAACAATGGCACTGGGATCTGCATCAATGATCTTCTTCCATTTTTCATTGCCTTTGTTTGGTTCTAACTCACGATCATAAAATGCATCTAATTTGGGTGCCTTTAGTTCGGCCACCAAAGACTGTTTGGCCCAACACTCGTTTGTGCTGTGAGTGGGGCTGTTATGAAATTCACACCACTTCCCTGTGTCCTTCTTTGGATTTGTGGTGTTGTTATGAGTCGCATTTCTTTGGCCTTGCCCCTTGTTCTTCGGTTCGGGGGCACCTTTCGGATTCGCAGATCTAAAGTCTCGCTTCTTCTGCTTAAATTTCTGCTCAATCTTGGCGGCATAGCGATATGCCGTGCCAAGCAATGTAATGTCGAGGAACTCCATTTCCTCCTGAATGTGTTTGTCCAGACAACCGTGGTACTTGAGCACCAAATGTCTCTCTGAGTCTTTAATACCCAACTTTGTGCGTAGGGTATGGAACAGATTCATCAGTTCGTGCACATCTTGATCCTTTTGTTGCCGCAGCGTGGTCCATTGGATGTATTTGTCCTCATAGCTCTCCACAGGGTAATATTGTTCCTTGATGCCGTCTCGGAACAAATTCCAAGTGGGTGTGGCCGAGAACAGAGAGGGTTCCCCTTCGCCCTCTTGCTCACAGCAGGTTTCCCACCAGTCTTTGACATGGGGGGCGGCTTTGAGGAGTGCAAAAATAATCTTTTCTCGGTCAAAGAAGTCATGGACCGAGAAATACCCTTCCAGCAAATTTAACCATCTATCTACAACGTCTGCATTTATTTTTCCTTCAAATATAGGAATGTCAAAGTTTACCTGTACCTTGAAGGGAGTGGCGCCTCCAGAGTGGCTGTTGGATGCAGATGCGCCATATGTGGGCAGTCGTTGAAGTATTTGAGCAAAGTTATCCATCATCGCGTTCCTTTGTTTCTAGAGGGCCTCCTCGAGGAGTATTTTGATAGGATCTCCTGCTCCCTCGTCTTTCTTTTCTTCCGCCATGGGAGGTCGTCGGGGTTTGCGAGGCTGATATTTCAAGGGTTCAACCAGATCGAGCCCTAACTCCTTATACCCTGACCGCGTTGGGGACATGCAAAGAAAAACAAAGAAAGAGCAAACCCGCTCTGATACCACTGATCCGGATTTATGCAGGAACGCAACAGAATACAGAAATAACCATGAACATAGAGATGTAGTGGAAATAATGCTTCATTTCATTAATATCAAATAACAGAAATATGCTTACAGGCATAATGGAAATAAAATAGCTAGGGTGCTGGTAGCGAATCTCTGAGAAGAGATGTGATGGCTACAGACCTCTGAACTGTGTTACAATGAGGCTCGAGGGCCTATTTATTGTTGAGAAACAATGCGGAATCCAAAACGTCCAAAAACCTAACCGTAGGAGATGAGGCGCCAAAATTGTGGGCGCCCATTTGGGTAAATTGGTGGTTCAACTTCTCGGGGGCGTAACTTTGGCATCCGATCTCTGTTTGGCACACTCAATAGCTCGTTAGAAATATCTATCCGAGGAGTACAACTTTTGAATGAGAAAAATTGGTCCATGGACCCATGTTCCTCTCCATTTTCCCAAAAAACGTCATTTAGGGCCTCAAAACGGCTCCGGAAGTTTAGGACCCAAAAAACTGCTAAAAATAGTAAGTTTTGTTGCAACTTGAAAATTGAAAGAACTGATGGTGGGGGTTCAAATGGAATAAGTGGGTGGCCACCAATATCCACCTGGATCATTAAGGCCCCAAAACAGCTCCGGGAGAGGAGGACCCGAAAACCTGCTAAAAATAGCAAGCTGTGCTGAATGTGAAGAGCTGCAAGAATTTATGGTGCTATTCCAAATGGAATAGGTGGGTGGCCACCGATATCCACCTGGATCACACCCGATGTTGATCATGTCATTGCTTGTACTTAGCATTGGCTATGTCCAACATGTCATGAACTTGTTGGTGGATGTGTTGAATGCGCTCGACAAAGTTGTTTTCTTTGTCAGCTTCAGACTGGACATGAGCTGAATCAGCCTGAGTAGCTGCAAATGGCATGGCTACACCAATGAGACATAGTGGTTGGAAGCCTAAGCCCACCTGAAAGGGTCTGTGGTCGGTTGACCTGTGGAGAGCCCGGTTATAACTGTATTTTACATAGGGAAGGCTCTCATCCCATGTGCATGGATGCTTTGAATTGTACATGCGCAGAATGTGTACAATCATCCTGTTGACGACCTCTGTCTGGCCTTCAGTTTGGGGATGGAAAGATGTGGACTTGGTGAGCTTAGTGTCCAACATCGACCAGAGGCTGGACCAAAATGTGTTGAGGAACCTGCTGTCGCGATCTGATATGATAGACTGTGGGATCCCAAAGTGCACCCACACTCGTTCAAAGAAGAGTTTAGCAGTGGCTTCTGCTATGATATTCTTCTTGCAGGCCACCATAATGGCCATCTTTGAGAATCTGTCGACGAACACGAAAACACAATCGTTTCCATGCTTAGCAGAAGGAAGGCCTGACATGTAATCCATGGAGATGGATTCCCAAGGTCGACTAGGGGTAGGTAGCGGAGTATAGAGCCCTTGCTTCTTGATGGTCAGTTTGGCAATGGCGCAAGAAGTGCAGGATCTGATGTACTTCCCGACATCTCATCGAAGTTTTGGCCAATAGAAATACTTCTGCATTATTGCCACTGTTTTCTCGACCCCAAAATTCCCAACGACTCGACTGTAGTGTGCTTCCCATATCATCTTGGCACACTCGCTTGAAGGAACACAAACGTGTCCCAGGTGACATAATAGTGCATCTTGGAGGTGAAATTTTGGAACTTGCATACCCCCAAGAGTGCCTTGTATGTGTAGCTAAATTCTGGATCGCTCTTGTAGAGAAGTGGCCAATCAGAAGTCTCATGCCCACAAGAGTTGAGAATGGTGGTTATGGCCACGATCGGTGGTCGGTTGAGGCAGTCTGCAACATTATTGGTGCTAACCTTATTGTACTTGATGCTTAAATGAAATTGTTGCAGATATGTGGACCACTTATAATGGCGATTGTTCTGCAACTTCCCTTGTGTCTGTATGAACTGTAGGGGTCAGTGGTCTATGTGGATGATTGTCTCCTTCCCCAAAATGTAATACTTCCATTTTCGATAAGCCTGCACAATGGAATACATTTCTTTGTCATAAGTGGGATACTTTCGAACTATGACGGACAATATCTCACTATGATATGCCACTGGATGCCCCTATTGAGTAAGAACTGCCCCAATAGCATAATCAAAGGCATTTGTCTCGATCTCAAATGGTTGTTGCAAGTTTGGTAATGTGAGCACTGGGGCAGAATAGAGGCAATGTTTCAATTCTACGAACGCTTTCTAATGAGATTCCGACCAACAGGATTTTGCTTTTTCTCCTCCCTTGGTGACTTGACTCAAGGGCCAAGTGATATGAGAGAATCCCAACATGAACCTGTGGTAGAAATTAGCAAGACCTAGAAAGCTGCGAAGCTCTGTTAGGGTGGTTGGGGCTAGCCAATCCCGAATGACTTGGATCTTGGTTGGATCCACATGCACCCCATTTCATCAATAATGTATCCCAAATATTGAACCTGGGTCATGCCAAAAGTGCACTTATCCAAATTGGCACACAACTTGTGTTGCCACAGTGTTTGGAGGACTTCTCGGATGTGGTGGAGGTGCTCTTCCCAAGTCTGGCTGAAGATCAGAATGTCATCCAAGTATACCACTACAAATGAGTTGGTGAATGGATGCAAGATGTCATCCATCAACCTCATGAAGGTTGTAGGAGCATTTTCTAATCCGAAAGGCATGACAAGCCATTAGAAAAGGCCCTCCTTGGCTTTGAAGGCATTCTTCCACACATCAGAGGGTTCGATTGGTACCTGGTGATACCCAGAATTCAAGTCGATCTTGCTCAAATATTTTTCCCCTTGGAGTTGGTCCAGAAGTTCATCAATCCATGGGATTGGGTACCTATTCTGGACAATGATCTTATTCAGTGCTCGATAATCAATACAGAGTCTCCAAGTCCCATCTTTCTTTTGTACCAACATGATCGGGCTCCCACAGGGTGATGAACTTGGCCGGATGTGACCTTTCTGCAACAGCTCCTGAATCTGCCTCTTGATTTCATCATTCTCGAGAACAGAGCGCCTATAGATCCGTCCATTGGGTAGCGGCACAGCTGGGGTCAGGCCAATGGGGTGCTTGACTTGAAAGTGTAGAGGTACCCCTGTGGGTGAGGTGAAGATGTCCCCGTACTCCTCCACAACCTTGTCCATTTGTTGTTGTCGTGTAGAGGAGCCATGTCTGGAGGTCGTGGCCGCAGTCTTCTTCTTCTTGCCCTGGGGGTGGATCATCAGGAAAACAAATTTCCTGGTTTGGGAAACGAGCTTACTGCATTGTTTTGCAGTAACCAAAGAGATAGTGGGAGGCAGCGGTACCTCTGGTATCCTGTACAATTTATTTTCCAAAGTAACAATAATAACGCAAGGCTAGGACTCATACACAGCATGTCGCTTCCACAAGTATGGTTGGCCTAATAATACATCAGAAACATCAATAGGAGCAATGTCACACAATACCTCATACGTGAAGGGCTTGATGCTATAGGGAAGGCATCACTGTTGGCTGACGCGGAGATCCCATCCTTGGTGAAGCCACCTGATGGTGTATGGTTGTGGGTGCACTGTGGTCGGCAAGCCCAACTGCTTCACGACATCTGCTGAAATGAGGTTCTTTTGGCTCCCATTATCAACAATGAACCGTAGCGGGGAACCCTTTACCCACATTTGGGAGTGGAAGAGATGCTTTGCCTCCTCTGGATCTTCTGGTTCCTCCTTCTGGATCTTCGTAGTGGCAACAGTGGCGTTGGGCTCGGCATCAATAATCTGCTTCCCTTTGTCATTCACCTTGTCAGATTTTGATTCAGAGTCGGAGCATGCATCTGATTCAGAAGCCCTCATCTCAGCCACCAGCGACTACTTGGCTCGACACTCACTTGTGTTGTGAGTGGAGCTATTATGGAACTCACACCACTTTCTCGTATCCTTCTTTGACTTCGCAGTGTTGTTCTTTGCTTGTGCCTTTGGCAGGTTGTCTTAGGCCGCCATGCCTTGGCTTTGTCCTTTGTTCTACGATTTGGGGGCACCTTTCCCTTGCTTTTGATTCGCAGATCCAAAGTCTCGCTTCTTCTGTTTGAATTTCTTCTCAATCTTGGTAGCATACCGGTATGCTGTACCAAGCGAGGAGACGTCAAGGAACTCCATTTCCTTCTAAATTTATCTGTGCAGACAACCATGATACTTTAGCACCAAATGTTTATCTGAATCTTTGATACCCAAATTTGTGTGCACGGTATGGAACAGATTCGTTAGCTCATGCACATCTTGATCCCTTTGTTGTCGCAGCGTGGTCCATTGTATGTACTTGTCCTCATAGCTCCCCACAGGATAGTATTGTTCCTTGATGGCATCTCATAAAGAATTCCAAGTGGGTACGGCTGAGAAGAGAGAGGGTTCTGTCTCATCCTTTTTCTCACAATAGGTTTCCCACTAGTCCTTGACATGGGGGGTAGCTTTGAGTAGTGCAAAAATAATCTTCTCCCGGTCGGAAAAGTCATGAACTGAGAATTATCCTTCTAATAGATTCAACTATCTATCTACGACATCTTCATATATTTTCCCCTCAAATATGGGAATGTCAAAGTTTACTTGTACCTTAAAGGGAGTCGCGCCTCCAGAGTGGTTGCTGGATGCAGATGCGTCACCAGTGGGCAGTCATTGAAGGACCTGGGCAAAGTTATACATCATCGCGTACCTTTTTTTTTCGAGGGCCTCCTTGAGCAATATTTTCATAGGATCTCCTGCTCCCTCATCTTTCTTTTTGTCCCCCATGGGCGTCCATCGGGGTTTGCAAGGTTGATCTTGCAAAGGTTCCACCAGATCGAGCCCTAACTCCTTATACCCCGACCTTGTTGGGAACATGCAAAAAAGGATCGAGAAAAAGCAGACTGCTCTGATACCACTGATCCAGATTTATGCAGGAATGCAACAGAATACAGAAATAACCATAAACATAGAAATACAGTGGAAATAAGGCTTCATTTCATTAATATCAAATCACAAAAATATGCTTACAAACATGATGGAAATAAAATAGCTAGGGTGCTAGTAGCGAATCTCTAAGAAGAGATGTGGTGGCTACAGACCTTTGAACTATGTTACAATGAGGCTCAAGGGCCTATTTATTATGGAGAAACAATGGAGAACTCTAAACGTCCAAAAACCTAACCCTAGGAGATGAAGCGCCAAACTATGGGCCCTATTTGGGTAAATTGGTGTTTCAACTTCCCGGGGACGTAACTTCGACATACTATCTCCATTTGGGGCTTCAAAACAACCCCGAAAGTTCAGGACCTAAAAAACTACTAAAAATAGTAAGTTGTGAAAAAAACTGAAAGAGACAATGGTGGGGCCCCAAGTGGAATAGGGGGTGGCCACCAATATCCACCTAGATCATAGAAAGTTCGGAATCTCCATAGTCCTCATTTTTCTGTCTACATTTAGAGTCTAGAACAAGAATAGTCTTCAAGACAAACCTACCAAGATGAGGGAAACCAAAGACAATAAACACAAGGTGGAGAGAATGAGGGGAAGGGAAGAACCGACAAGCAAAATACAAGAGATAAAGATTGTAAATTATATTTTAATTAATTTATTAATGAAAATTATTTTGTGACTTTGTTTTAATAATATTAAAGCAATTATTAGTGACGTTAATTATTTTAATGCTCGTTAATTTTAATTATATTTATTATGAGTATTAATTATAATATTATTAAAAGAAATAATTAATTTTGAAATATGATTAATTTAAATTTAATTTTAAAAAATGAAGGTTAAGTTTTGATAGTGCCAATATTAATGATGTTAATATTAATTATAATAACTTATTTTTAATATTAATCATAATATTATTAGTAATATTTATAATTTCCAATAATATTTAAAATTAATATTAACAATAGAGTTGACATAATGAAAGGGATATTAATTAATCTAAATTTTTATAATAATGAAGATAAGTATAATATTTGATTTTAATATAAAAATTTGTGATATTATAATGAAGTCATATATTATTAAAATTAATTACAATATTAATTAGAAATGGTTTGTCCTATTACTAATAATATTTAATGATTAAGAATAATGGTAAAGTTTAAATTTTTATATATAATTTTTTTATGGGATTAAATTAATTTGAATCTTTAATTATTAATAATAATTAGATTAATTATGATCTGTTTTTAGAAATTTTTTATATAAGTTGGTTAAAAAGGGGGGAAAGGTTGAGGGATGAAGTGTAGGGGGAATAGGAAAATGAGAGAGGTATGCAAGGAATTTGTGTGATAATTGGAGGGGAGATAATGAGCAATGTGAAGGGTGAGGGAGGGGGTAAGGAGTATATTGCATAAGCGAGATAGGTGAAAGGAGAAGGGGGTAGTAAAAATGGAGATAAACAAGGTGAGGGGACACTAACGTATAACGGGATAGCAGTATTATTCTGAGCAGGGAAGTACGGGGATCCAATTCCTGAAAACATCCAAATCCCCATCCCTATTGAGGTTGTGAGGGTGTTTGATGATTTCAAGGGCTTCACTAACTTTGCATTTGAAATGATGTTCTTCATTGGCAGGAAGTTAATAGAGCTCTTTCAAAAAAAAAACTTGAGGCATATCTAGAGGACGGGAAGGTTTATCTCAGCATCTTGCAATCAAGACTACGCATGGTTGCATGTACATATCCAATCTTCCCATGTGCAAATTTCATCAGCTGGATTATGTCACACATTGATGAGAAGACCATGACATTGAGAAATACCAGAAAATAGAAGCTTGCTACCTTTCGGGCGGAATGTTATCAGTGCATGCATCATATTCTCGATCTAAAAAAGCTCATGGAATCATACTTCTATGCCACGAACAACTATGTGAACACGAGAGATATTGTCAAAGCCTGGGTGAAAGCACCATCCAAGTTTCGAAAGACACCAACCCATTCATGCAAGACAAATTATCTCAAGAATTCTTACCAACTCTTGGTTATCGTAGCTTGCAGAATCTATGGTCAGTAGAGCATGGAGACATTTACTAAAGGGTGGGAAATATTAATTAACCAGGTGGTGAATGAGGGGAATTATTTCAACTGGTTAGAATTGTTGGCTCATTAGTTGAGAGCCCATGTAGCATAAGTTTGTGATCCTCCCAAGGGAGAGCAAGCAAGGTTTTATATGTCTGCATACTTATAGGATTCAATGTATGCACATAATTAGTTTCCTGGCATGAACTGGACATGGACATCACGATAAATTTCCATGCATATTTATTGTAAAATGCTTTCGGATTACTGTCATCGAGGGGTTATGGAATAAATAGCTGACCATTTCATCGTCTCGCTTTACAAGCTAATCTTTGTGGAAGAACCACCTTGCAGGTCACATGGAGCTAATCTCTCTAAGTGAATAATTTGTGGTAATAAATGAACCGAACAATATTTCTAGAAGAGTTAGACCTTTTTTGCATGAGACAATATCCATACAGAGAGCTAGATTTGTACCAGTGTGTCACCAATGTTGTAGCGACTACAACCAGCCTCCAAAAGTTTTATTGTGCTTCAAATTTGGAGCCTTACTTCCTATACAAAAAATCTTATCTTACACTGATATCAAGTATCCATGCTTTGATTGAGACTTATACTTTTTATTTTTTCTTGTATTCACTTATTTTCACACTAACTGATCTTTCTAAGTCATAATCTAACCTCCTAACTTTATCTTCCAGTATTTATGGTCATGCCTCTAGAAACTGTGTAATATTTGAGGGAAAGAAACCTTGATGATTGGAATTGCGTAGGTCAGACTGGAATTCAACCTTGAGCTCAAAAACTGCATAGTCATGGAAGGAAGCCCAACACTGAGCCCAGAAACTGTGCAATCCCTCATTGAGCTCAGAAATTGCACAGTGAACTAAGCTGGAAAGTTTCCCAATTCCCTAAATTTCTGCAATCTTTCCCAGCAGTGTGCATGGAATTTTTTTCCAAAAAAGAAAAGAAAAAAAGCTAAAAAGTGAAAAAACATCCTTAAAAATAGGGATCTATTTTTAGTATCCTGAACGAGGCACATTCGCTATTTTTAGAAACTTTTTCCAAGTGTTACTTTTTCCCTGATTTTAGGCATGCACATCATATACCGTAATTTGCTCAAATATATTTAATTGACGCCCCTAGATCTCATTTTAATTGACGCCCCTAGGCTCAATCCGAATCTAAGCTTGGGAAAAAACTCAAAAATGAAAGTGCTCAAATTGATTTGGAACCTAAGCGACGGGATAGGCCTCGGCGATACGATCCCAACGCCGTGAACGGCACTGAAAACCGACGCTGTATGAAGAAGTTATTCAACTTTGAAGTTCTTCAATTTCAGTTAAAAAAGGCCAGTTTGACTTTAGAAATTGGGAAATATTAAAAAAAGAATATTCGGGGAATATTCCTTAGAATATTCCTTGGAATATTCCATAGAATATTCCACAGAATATTCCCTATGGACCAACCCTCTTGTGACAAGTGGCAATTTACAATTCGTTGTTGAATTGACTGTGTAATTTTTGGTCCAATGAAGAGCTGCCACGTGGCAGGCCCGGAGGCCGCCACGTGGCCCCAAGTCACAATTGAATGGCGGGTTAAAACTTTGTTTGGCTCCGGCGGGATTTGGAACCGAGACTTCATTGCTACTACCACAACGCTTTGCCAATACACCATGGGCTTACGACTTGACATGTGTTCAACCCAAATGCTAAATAACACATGTTTTAATATGGCAACGTTCAAACAGTTAACGGTTAGCGCTTATTGCGCATGTGAACGCGGAGTTTTTTAACTGCAACATTTAATGCTGCCGCCAATTTAGCGCCCGTTCTCCCAAATTAGGCGGATGTGCCAGTTTAGTTCAATTAACTGGCAGTGTCTCCACATTTAGTGGAGCTTGTTTAGGCCAGAGTGGCAGTTAGTAAATATGCCATATCTTTCACATGGGAGATCCTTTTGGAGTGAATTTTTTATTTTATTTTGGGTCTCTTCGACCTTCTGAAGCCATTGGCACAGGTTTCACAGCCATCTGAGGTCGTTTGCAGGTGATTTTACTTCGTGGAAGTTTCAGGAGCCACTAGGGCCAAATCAGTTTGGGAGCTACATTGGGAATTGTGCAGCCAGTGAATGTGGAACGAAGGTCATTCCTGAAGTTTTTCAGCATTATGAATCCATTTCTACAGCTCATTTTTCCTTTTGAGCCATTCTACTCACTGTTTAGCTTCAGGGAAGCTTTCAGGGCCACGAGGGCCATTTCAGTGCTGGAGCTGTTTGGGGGCTATGTTCATCCATTTTTGGTGATTCAAAAGCCTATTTCTGTTATTTTCGACTTTCTGAGTCTAATGGCAGAGGTTTCAGAACCAATTGAGGTCATCTTCACCTCGAAATTCTCCATGCAAGTCTAAAGGGCCACCAGGGCCAATTGGGGAAAGTACTGTATCAGGTACAATTTCACTGTTTAGTGTTTGGGAAAGAGCATGTTTAGCTAATTTATATCTTCTGATTCTGTATTTACAGTCAGATCTGTCTTTCGAGACACTCTTATTCTTGTATTAGCCTTTGTAGCATTTTTAATACAAGAGGACAAGCCTAGTTTGAGAGGCTTGGTCCAGCAGATGTAGCCCAGAGGGGGGGTGAACTGCTTTATCATTTTGATGTCTTTATTTGCTGAAGATGATATGCTAAACAAAACTGATATAAAGTGTTAAACAGCAAATATACATAAATTTCATACACACATAATCACCTACTCAGCTGCAGAAAGTTATTTGTCTTATTTCGCAAGACATCAAACTTCAAGTATGTGTATGTCAAAGACTTCTAAGTGTTTACTTCATTATTTCTTTAGGCAGAGCCTGTAGAGGGCCAGGTAGCCTCTGGAACTCATCCTCTCTTTAGAGGTGACATGTCCGGTGAATGCCCCTACAGTCTATCTCTGTATAAGAAATAAGAATTTTTCACATTTTCAGAGATCACTTGGAGTGTATAGCTCACATTTGAAATTATGGGAAATGGATACCTTGCACCCTTAAACAAGTACATTCCATTTTCAGATCAGATGGTATCAGAGCACTAGGTTTGCTTGACTGACATCACTAGCTTGATTGTGTAGCTTGAAAGGTGTCTTAAGCAATGTTGAAGATTGACTGCTTTATTATTCTGCAAACTACTTGTTGTTTGAGTTTGTTGAAGCTCTTTTGTTCATTTTTATAATGACAACTTCCATAAGTGAGTTCTCAAAATCGTCCTCCTTCACAAGATTTTTTTATGAAGGCTTGAAGCAAGAATTTTTCATCATGATGAATATGGTGAGAGAAATGTATGAGGATGAAAGAAAAAGCTCTAGACTTCAAGAGCAGTTGAATTCCATGAGGGAAGAGAAGCAGTTGCTTTCTGACCAATTGCAGGAAATGGAAGGCCAACTTCGTATTGCAAACATGAAGCTGGAAAGGATGCATGAGTTGGAGACACAACTCCTTGTTGCCAAAGAAGCCTTAGCCAAGTATCAGCTTGAAAAAGAGGTAAACAATTCTAGTTTGTCTTCAATTTCTTATAAGAATGTTTATGCTGGTTCTTTTGAGAAACATACCAAAGGCATAGGGTCCAAGTTGATGTCCAAAATGGGATATGAAGGAAAAGGATTGGGAAAACATGCACAGGGTATAGTTGAGCCAATAATGGTTGAGGTAAGGCCTAAGAATTTGGGTCTTGGCTATGGAAAATCTTATGGAGAAAGTTCCAAAGCAGCTATGAAGGAAGAAGGTGTGCATCAGCATGCACTTGAACAAGGGAGTGGTGAAAGCTCTAAAACCATTGATGGGATTGATAGTGTTCCAAAGGGAGCTTCTTCTTCTTCTTTTGATTCACCTCCTCATGAAGGTAATGAAGGTGAAAGAGAAAGGTATAAATCTGATTTCAATCATATTTCCTTTGATCATGTAAAGCATGGAAAATTTCCACACAAGCATTAGAAAAGAATTGCATGTTCTTTTTGTGGTTTGTTTAACCATAGTGTTTCTAGATGTTGGAAAAGAATGGCAACATATAGGAAACTTTTGAAGGAAAGGAGGCAAGAAGCCAAAGTTCCAATGAACAAGGCAAATCATGCGGTCAAGAAGATGAACATGTGTTGCACTTATTGCCATAAGCATGGAAATACTGTTGAAAGGTGTTGGACTCTGAATCCAACAATGCTTCCACAAAAGTTGAAGAAATGGGAGAAAGAGTATGGCAAGAATGGGAAGGAAGTTTCCATCATTGATATGTGTCAGGATGATACACATGCTGATATCGATGTGCAGTTAAAGGAAGCGCCTTTGAAATGGATTGGTAAGAAATGGTCAGAATTCTTATCCAATTAAAGTTGCATGTCTTTTGATTGAATGCATTTTCTTTGTTAAGGGAATGCAAGTTGCAGGATGGAAAAGCTGAGTATGAGACTCACTCTATCGTAGTGAAAGTTATATTCATTTCAGCTTTGAAAGTACATGTACATGTGATTGAGGATCTTGTACTTATGATTGTACTTAAGAGAAAGTTGAAGGATAAACTGCATGCATGAGAATGAGATGCATGAGCACAGTGATCATGATGATTTCCTTGTATTTTAAACATGTATGTGTGATTAACTTGAAGGGTTGATTACTTTGTTTTTAACCATGCATGTAATGTAATATTGACTTGGAAAAAGTTAATTTGATCTCCAAGATTGTAAAGAGGAGAAATGATGAAGTGTTTCATCTTTGTAAAAGCCTTCTCATTTGGGAGGCAACTCTTCTTCTGGAATGGAGGTGCCATGGATGGGCATTCGTGACGCGGTTAGCCATATTCGGGGGGAATATTTAGAGCTCATGTCTCAGCAAGTTTCGTTACCACTGGTTCTGCCTCGAACTGATTTGTCCAAGCAGCGCTTTCAGTGGGATTCCTTCGTGCTTGGCACTGTGCGTAAATAGTCGCCATGGCTTGACTGATTACTTAAAAAATGAGGACATTTGTACATCTGATGTCTGCTCTGCAGGCTTCATTACCGGAAAGATATTCTGTTCCTCAGAATGTTTAACAGTTCAGATAAATTGATAAACTTTGAGACCAGCTTCTCGATTGGGAGAGTGTGATCGGGAGCTCAATCTGAGCTTTGGAAAAACTCAAAAAATGAAAGTGCTCAATTGATTTGAACCTGACAGCAGATCGGCCTCGAAAGCGATACGATCTATGGCAAGTGAGCAACCTTTGAAAACACATTATTTGGCAAGGTGTCAACTTTTGAGGTTTCTTAATTCCAATTCAAAAGGCAGTTTGACTTTAGAAAGTGGAAATATTAAAGAATATTGAAGATATTCCTCAGGGTATTCATATGGAATATTCAGAATATTCACGAATATGGACCAACCTCTTAATGGGTAACAGAATTTACAATTCGTTGTTGAATTGTTGTGTAATTTTTGGTCTATTAGAAAAGGCTGCCACATTGTGGAGACTGTATGCAGTAATGACCCCAAATCTACAATTAGACAAAGCGGAGTTAAAACTTTGTTTAGCTCAGCGGAATTTGAAACAGAGACTACTTCTAACACTTTGCTTATTTTCCTTAGACTTCTGACTTGACATGTGTTAGCTTCAAATGTTTAAACCAACACATGTTTTAATATGGCAACGTTCAAACGATTCTTGATTCAACGCTTATTGCGCATGTGTGTCGAGTTGTGCTTTTAACATTTTAATGCTACAATTCACCCATTCTCAAAATTAGGCAGATGTGTGATTTAGTTCGATTAGCTGGCCGGTGTCTCCACAATGCATCTGAGCTTGTTTAAAACAGTGGGTTAATAAATATGTATCTTTCATAGAGATCTTTGGGTAATTTTTCTTTGGGTCTCTTCTGACCTTCTGAAGCCATTGGCACAGGTTTCACAGCCATATAAGGTCGTTTTTCAGGTAGGTTACTGCCAGCCGTTCAAAAATGCTGAGGCCATTCGATTTGAGCTACCTTCAGGAGTGTCCCAACCAGTGAATGAACGAAGGTCATTCTGGCATTTCAACCTGAATCAAACTACTACAGCTCATTTTCACCCAGACATTCTGCCTCACTGGCTGGCTTCGGAGAGCTTTGAACCCACAGAGACATTTGATCTTTGGGCTGTTTTGAGGCCTGTTTCATCCATTTTTGGTGATTCAAGAAAACCTATTCTGCTATTTTCATTTCTAGATGTGGAAGAGAGTTTCAAGAACCAATTGAGGTCATCTTCACCTCAAATTCTCCATACAAGTCATGAGACACGAGGCCAATTAGAAAAATCTTATCGGGTACAGATTATTTTGTTGATATTTCAGGAGAAAAACATGTTTAGCTAATTTCTATCTTTCAGATTCAGTATTCTGAGTCAGATGTTTCTGAACACTCTTCTTCTTATTAGCCTTTGTAGCATTTTTAATACAAAGGAAGGGCAAGCCTAGTTGCAGGAGAGCTTGGTCCGGCGGTGTAGCCCGGAGGGTGAAGCTGGCTTTTATCATTTTGATGTCTTTATTCTTTGAGGGCAGTATGCTAAAAACATTAATTGATATAAAAATGTATGACAAATATACATATACATACATAATCACCTACTCGGTACACGAAGAAAGTTATTTGTCTGTTCATGAATAATAAACTTCAAGTATGTACTCTCGAAAGATTTCTAAGTGTTTACTTCATTCTTCTTTAAGCGGAGGCACAGCTGAGGGCAAGCCTTCTCACAGACTCATCCTCTCTTTAGAGTGGTATGTCAGGGTAGATGCCCCTACCCAGTCTGTCTCTTGTGTAAGAAATAAGTTTTTCACATTTTCGAGTGCTTGAGTGTATAGCTCACATTTTGAAATTACAAAGCCCGTTGCTGCACCCTTAAACAAGTACATTCCATTTCGGATCACTCTCCCAATCAACCTTTCCCGGCTTTGAAGCGCATTGTGCGATCTCAACATCAGCTTCTGCTGGGTCTTGGAATGCATTTAAGTCCCAAATTGTAAAATATTATTTTGGTAAAAAGTGTGCAATCCCTCTGTGCCTGGGTTTCTGTAGTCATGCTTTTGAAGGTAGATTTTCTAAAGACTTTTCTTGCCATAGTGTCTTTTCTATCAAAGAGGTACCACAATTGTTGATCACTTCTCTCTGGCAATCCAACATTACCATGGAACAGAAATACCCCAAAGATACCATTAGAGAACAATATTTGAGGGCTTGATTAATGATGCCGATGAAATTTCCATTATATGTAGACAGTCAATTGTTGCAGAAAAGGATTTGACATAACATGACAACAAGTTAATCAAGCTCTTTCAAAAAATAACCTGGGGCATGTCTGTTGGTAGAGAAGATACTATCGACATCATAGCCAGTTGGGCTACACCAAGGTTTTACATATGATATCCAAATATTTATATGAAAATTTCATGTTGGATTGTGTCACCTTTATAGTGATAATACCACTATTGTTGACAAATACAAATAACAAAATCCCACATACCTTTCCGTAGTCTATTATCAGTGCATGTGTCATCTTTAAGTACAAAAAGCTCACTGGAATCATGCTTCTATGCTGCAAAACTATGAACATGAGAGATATTGCTCAAAGAATTTGCGTTGATATCATAAAATTTTCGTGCTTCCATTCATATAAGACAAAGTCTAGGAGGCCTAGCATTCTTGGTTATCTTTAACTTGTAGAATCTGCACAATTCAATGAAGCATGGATACATTTCTTGAAGGGTGGGAAATCTTGTTAGGAACTATAGGTGGTGAAACCGAGAGGGAATTTGTTCAACTGTGTGGAATTGATGGTGTGCAGCTCACTGATGGTCCATATGGCTGAGATCTTCCCCTTGTGCAAGGGTAGAAAAACAAGGTTTTGCTGTGTCTACCTTTCCTGATGCAATGAATGCCTGCTGCTTAGGTTCTAGCACCATTAGGCATGGACCTCTTGAAAACTACCCTACATATTTATTGTAAAACACCATGATTCGATCATTGAGTAATGGAGACAACTGGTGACCATTTTCATCTCATCTCATCCTTTCTGAGGCTCACTCTTCGGGAAGAACCACCTTGCATGTCACGTGACAGAGCAATAAAATATCACAAAATTGGTTTTCCCCACGGATGGCACACACTTCCTTCAGTCTTCGAAGACGGAGAGAGTACGCTTTGCTTATGTTTGCTGCAGGTATGCATTAGCCAGCTGTCTGTGCGAGGTGTCATATAATCTTTCTTGGGTGCCTGCTGCTTTGCCTGGGAAAAGAAGAAAACACCTGGCCGGATATTATTTGCAAATTTCATTATACAAGATAAAGAACTTGAAAAGTCTACTATACAAGAAGGAGTTAACTGGGGTTTTCATTTGGTAGACTTTAACCCTATGATCTATGACAGCCTAGGTGTTTCTTAGAACCTATGAAAACACACGCCAGCAGTATTAAAGCAGAATAAACTCAATATCAGGACTGCATCTACATAATTTCAAACTAACACCTACCAGCCACAACTTGCTCCCCACCCACAAGAGATCCCATTTTTTTACTAACTTAATTGTTTAATTTTCGGTGGTCGATATTTACAAAAAAACAAAACTCATCCAAAATGTGTTTTCTAAATTTCAAAAAATTATTTAAAATATAAAGTTTCACAGTGAAAGATTTGAAGCCTTATTCTGTGAAAAATTAGAATGAGAACAATAGAAGCAGCGGATCACAGTGTGGGGATCATACAATTACTCCCAAAGACAACAAAGAGGTTCTTTAAATAAAATTGATAAAATAAACAAAAAAGATGGATCAAAGGTTTAAAGATGAAGAGCAAGGTTAGGAGGCAAATTAAAGACAAAGGACAAATAAGAGGATTTTAAGGAAGAGATTCTGGTGACAATAAAGGCAGAAAGGAAAAGCAGATAAAAAGATACGGAATATTGGTAGTTTGAAGGTTTCCGAAAAAATGAGAGGATGAATCCATGAGAAAACGAGCCAATAATAATACCACTCAACATTTAGTTCTTCAGTCCCTTCTTCACCTAAGCCTATTTTGTTTAATAAAAAACTCTGATTATCACACATTCAGAGATATTTTAACCTTGAGTTAGAAGTTATTGTAAGGTAATGTTTGCAGAAAATTGATAAAGATATTTCATTAACTCATGATAGAATTAGAAAGTTATTACTATAGTGGGTTAAATGAGATACGGCATTGAATGCCATGGAATATAATTCATCATTATCATTTTACTCATAGTAAATAAAATTTGTCACCCTAGAGATTAAGTTAACCTCCTCTCATCTATAGTTTAAATCTTGCATGTATTGTTCATTATTATTCAATTAGTTTATAGGTTGGATTTTAGTCGAGCTACGGAAGTTGCAAGAGTTATAAATCTTGGGGCATTATGTATTGTTTTTGAAATTTTGGACATTAATGCTTCAAGAACTTTTCTGGATTCTTAATATCATTATTAATTATATCTTTTGTTGTATGTTTCTCCTTGTGTTCCATGTTGTACATCAATTTCTACGATAATGGAACATAAATTTTAGATTGAGATATGTTGTTTGTTTTATATCCATCATTATTATTATCTTTTATGTTTTTCATCCCAGAAAATGTAACTAAAAAATTCTTAATTTCTCTTTAATGTACTAGATTGTTGTCTTAAGTTTTCTTGAAGTAACTATACAGCTAAGATTTCTTCTTCGTTAGCTCTTTAGTTTTACCAAAATTGTTATCTTAAAAGTTGCTTTTTATTTAGTTAAGAATTCTTAACTTTTCTTTAATTTCTTTGAATCGTCATCTTGATCTTTCTCTATGCGAAGTATAACTTCAAATTTCTTGAAATTTCTCTTTAAGTATTCTTTGGATTTATTGTCATGAGGCTTTCTTAGTGACACCATGGTCTTAATTTCTCACCAGTTTTAAAGCTGGCCTTATCACAAAACTTTCCCCTGAAGTATAGTTAAAAGGATTCTTAATTTTCCTTTAGTTTCCTAAAATTCTGGCTTTTTGTCATCTCCATATTAATATTACTTAAGAAGATCAAACTGATATGAATTCAGCTTGCTGTGAAAAACATGAAAATTTGATGAACAATTTAACCCTTTTATGACTCAGTAGCCCAATAGTTAACTTACACTCTATCTATTCAACTGAAACAAACAAACAATACCCAAAACTTCCTGCCTTTAAGCTTAAATGAAAGAACATAATCACAACTAAATGTTTGCTCATATTTTGAAGAGAGGCCCTCTGCTGTTTAAAGAAATGAAGTGTGGAATCCAAAGTGGTTTAATTTGGTTCCATAACTGCTGTTCTTTTCAATCACCAGTATGAGAACCAACGATTAAATGAAACAAGAAGCATTATGTGAAAGGGAAATTCAGAAAATATTCGATGCCTGTTATTGTTGGAATGTTTTGTTGAAGAAAACTTAGACCATTTTAAATTTCACTCCAAACTCATCTTGAATACCGTTCTTTCATCACTCCTCGACGAATATTTTCAACTGTCCCCATAAATCCAACGTTAGAGGTCATCCTCTTCTCATCCACTAGAAGAGTCTTCCCAAGGCCCTGCGATTCAACATACGACTTCTAACTCCAACAATCATTTGGGTAACCTCTATCCCTCGAAGAACCATTTCCAGAATTTGATTCTTTTGTAGAAGGTGAATTCAACACATCCTCTATTCATCCACGAAATCCACTATTGTTCGTCCCCAAACACCGATAGGCTCGGTAAGTTACGAGTTTTTTGTTGTCTAAATACGGTTAAAAATCCCCCAAATTACAATTCCTATTCCCAAAACAACATCATTAGTGTCATTCATTGTATATTAATAAAATAACAAAACTTACCTTGAAGTGCGGCCAGTCATTGGTTTATAAAGATATATACACTTGTTCTTCCTCAACCTTTTTATCCACTCTCAGGGATTACTTTAAATGTCTTCCAAAATACACCGGGGGGGGGGGAGGGAGAAGGAGTTTCTGTTTGAGGAACATTTGAGTGACACAATAAATTATGTTATTCTTGGAATACGAAACATGAGATATCTCGTCAGACTCTCTTTGTTCAAACTTGGTCTGAGTGAAGCTTTCCTGATAGTTTAGAAATCGCCTCCAAACTCAATACGGGAATTGTTAATTGGAGGAAATATTTGTAAAGCAATAGAATTGTTGAAAAGACTATGTGTACTACCTTACAAAATTTGGAACTCTAAAGAAGAGATTAGATGAGTCATTGGTTGATTTACCAAGAGGTTTAATAAGATTTATTAGAAAATTCCCCGAAAATTAAGCCTCAGGACTACATTCGATAAATTTCCAATGCTCTGAATTTTGAGCGTTTGCTTTATAACACAAAATTTTGAAAGCACGAGACATTGATGAATGTGCAAGAGGTACATAGTGGATTGCGATCTAATATCATGTCTAATAAGTGAAAATGGAGGAAGAAAGGGCGACAAATAAAAAAGGAAGATGAAAGAAGAAAAACCTTCTTCTTCTAAATCACTAGGTACAAGAAGAAAACATCTGATCAATGCCCAATTTGAATCAAGGAACTGCCTCTAAGATGACAAAATTAGAGCTAGAAAACAAACCCGGTACATTCAATCATAATGAGGAAAATAGAAATCGGGCTCCATTAAAGGGAAGCTAACTTTCAACCTAATAAAATCTTCTAATTTAAAAGGAATGATGATCAAAATGTTCAACCTCCTTTGAATAATTTTGTGAAAAGAAAAACAAAGAACAGGAAGAAAATGAAGAAATAAACCTTGTGGAGAAACCTCACAATCAACTTGTTTGAATTTGCAAGGGATATGAAGACCAATCAAGGATTTATTTGTTTCGAATGATAACAGAATATAAATTTGTACACAAAATGGTTCCAAAAACATGAGAATCTCCATCGAGAAATGATCCTTTGAAATTCCAAAAGGCCTGGTCAACAACCTCAACAAAAATCGGATCCAGAAAAGAAATAGAATTTCTATAACGAAGGCCAAAGTCAATGAGGTTCCTCCACTCCAATCACCTTTGAATTATTAAATTCTTCCATGAAAAATAAAGGACAGTTCAAACTTATTTGGTTTAAAATCGAATTGAATAAAATCAGAATTTGATTACACTTTTTAGATTGTTGAAAAATGCAACATCTAAAAGACTTTAAAAGTCACAGCTTCAACCACCTATTTATGACTGGTGATATTTGAGGATGAACATTCCACTATTTATCTAGGTTATTTATGTCCAAGATCAAATGAGCCATAGCCACCTTTCTATAAATACTCAATATGCAATAGTGTGCATAATTGTACATGATTAAACTTCTCAGTCTTTTAAATAAGAGGTGATGGATGAATTGGGATTAGAGATCATAAGCAATACCATGACCTCTATACATACCCCCTTCCAAAAATTAAGTATATGGAGTAAATTAAGAATTGGTTGTTTCTCTTACTAGCTATCTTGTGAAATCTTTATTAGTGGACATTGGTTACGGACATTCTTCCTTATTTAGATGCTCCTTTCCGGAAGTTCTGGCATTAAAAAATTGAGTTACCCTTGGACTAGATACATATGTCAACATACCTACATCAATGTTTGGAGGAATTTAGAGGCACAATATGGGAAACTCAAATGGCCTACATCATTATTGATCAACATAAATCCTTCAAAACCATCACTCTCTCATTGAAGAAAAATAATTAGGGTCTGTAAAACCACCACATTTTATTGTGGTAATGTAATTTCCAACCTAAAATAGAGGTGAAAAACAACACACTTTCGGGGTATAATAAGCATCATTTAGAGGAGAAAAGATGCGGAAATTGTACTTTGATGGAGCTCTATAAAAGGATTAAGGTCGGTGTAGTCTCTTTTATCCCTGAAAAAAGGATAACCTATCTGTATAATGACATTTGCTATACTTAACCACCTTTGAATATGAAGGCAACATTAATAAAGAATGAAAAGTGAAAAGTTGTGAGACGGGGCAACTAATTACTTTTGGTGATTAAGAGTTGGTGGAAAAGCGGAGTGAGAAACAACTACCCAGTGAAAAATTTCAAGTTGAAAAATTATGAAAATGAAGTACGGGACTTAGATTAGACAAATATTTTCCTTTTATCTAATTTTTTACTGGGGAAAATCAAATGGTTGATTCACTGAAACCTTCTTCTTTTTAAGTATTTCAAAGTTCCTTTAGATGTCAAGGAATCCTACTAGTATTCAGGAAAGTAGCAGACAACACCAATTCTGATAACATCAAATACTAGCAAATGTGAGGATGAAAATTTCAAGAAATTTTAAGTTTGTTGAAGAGTTTATGCAAACATATAAATTGATGATGATAGGACATTGTTGAAATTCAAAATACAGGCCTTTTAAGAAAACCATAGCTAGGAAGAAAATTATAGATCTAAAAACTAACTATATTCCTAAAACGGTTCACTTTAAAATATTCAATAATAATGATGTTTTTCCTGGCTTTGAAGATAAATTTGATGGAAGAATATAATAGAATCCTACTTAGCATGACATGAGAAGATCGACCAAAAATTAATTAGTGTCCATTACTTTCCTTGAAATTAGAACAAAATACCTATAAATCTTGAAAAAAATTTGCTGATATTTTGCAGCACATATTATAGTGAGTTGAAAACTTATGATAAACATAAGCAGGCACAATATTCTTTGAAAACATACTATAGCTTCTTGCAGATAAAAAATGAAGGACCTATCAATCCCATGTATACGATCATTGGGAAAGAAATCAAAAAATTATGGGAAAGAATAATTATACATACAGATTTTATTTGGTAGAATAATATAGTCCCGTTCGAAAAAGAATGGAGAGATAAGAATTTGTTTCGATTTGCGACCTAAAGGCAGGTGTTCATTGAAAGATAACTATCACTTCCCAATATGGATTATATTTTGAGAAGTTTGGGATCCAAAATATTGTCAATGATTGATGACTTTCAAAGCTATAATTGCGTTGGATTGATGAGCAGATCGATGAAACAACATTTTACACTACTGGAGCACATTCATGTACGAAATGAGAATATACTTCAGTACGATGAATGTTGAAGCAACATGTGGTAATGGATATTGTACAATGGGAAAAAAATTGATTAGTCATCTATTTGGATGACATCACAGTCTATTCAAAATACGATGAAGACCACTTACATTCTTTGAAACAGCTTTTGTAAATACATAAAGTTTGGTTGTCATGAACCTAAATGTCAATATTTGTTTTTGTCCAATAGAAATTATTGGGACCTGTTACCTTTAAGTTACATCACAACATTGATCCGGGAAGATTAGAAGCTATTCGGAAAGTTGGTTTGAAGATAAAAAAATTGGAATCAATTAATTTTATGGAAAATCAATTTTTGGTGTTTTGTTCCTAAATTTACAGTAGATCAACATAAATGTCTTTAAAAAAGATGCCAAATTTAAATGGCAGATGGCTTGAAAATTCATTTTCAGCAAATCATTCACATGTTAGCTCATATTTTGATTGAATGCGAGATTTTGAAAAAATTACAAATGATTTTCATAATAGCACGGAAAAATAATTGTAGTTGTCTTGTTGCTAGAATAACAAAAGGTTTAGAAACCTTCTTTGTTTTCAGTCGTTAACTGAGGATGTTAGCATTCAAGAAAGTACTTTCAATGAAAAAATAAACATGTCACTAATTGAGCTTTGAAGTCTTTTGTCGAGTCATATATTCTTTACATTCAAAAATACGTTGCTTTTGTGCCATATCAATTGTTAAAGAATGTTTTCTACATTTAGTCAGATGGCGGAAGAAGAGACATTAATTTTTAAAATGCTGAATTTGATGACGAGATCAGACCAACTAAAATTGATAAAGAATAGAAGAACTTGGCTAAACTACTGTGTGAATCTTATTATGAAGCTTGTAAAATTTGAATGTGAAGCGGTGAAGGAGAAGATAGGAAAATTTCTAATTATCTGAAAATATTCATTCTGTAAGTACAAGATATAGCCTTCTTTTATTTCATTCTATTGTCTACGAAATGGAAGATGAAAAGAAAGAGCTTTCAAATTGAGAGTTGTTAAGTATTGCATTTTGGAAGACCATATATTTATTGCAAAAGTTATTGGTCTTACTAAGAATGTAGATGAGGATTTTAATCAAGATATTATGACAGAAGAGGTATACAATGGAAGAATGTCTGGGAGGCATTTGTATTTAAACCCTTTACGAAACAAAATCTTAAGAGGCGCTATTATTAGCCAACTCTTTTCTTTGATGTTTTTTTAAAAATAAGAGTTGTGTTGAATGTCGAAGAATTGTTTGGTAAACATAAATTATACAAACTATATACTATATTTCGTGAGATGTTCATTTCCAGTGGGGTTAGGCTTTCCTTGATGAAATTCATCACCTTATTAGGACAACATAGATGGATTCTCACATCTCAGACTATTTTGAAAATGGATTGAAATTGTACAACAGAAGATACTAATACGGTGGTACATCATTACTAGAAAATGTTATGTCAAGATTTGGTTGTCCAGAAGTTAATGTGATAATCAGTACATGTGAGTCTATGATGTTAACATTAGGAAAATATAGAATTGAATTAGCTCCATTCCTTTGTATTACCCTTAGCGATAATGGATTAGCCAAAATCATCAGCAAAAAATTTTAGTGAGGATCCATTAAAATGATACTACCTAAATAAAATAGATGAGACCTGTATTAGTACATATGAATTGGGTAGATAGGAGTAAGTGTTAAAAATCAATTGGAATGTCTCATTAGCTTGCTATGGTCTGATAAATATTTTAGCTACTGATGCTCTTCTAACTGGTAGAAGTTCCTTGAAGATGAATTTGATGATGAAAATCTAATCCAAAATCTTGATTGAAGTAGAAGACACCAAATCAAAGAATTATTGATAGATAAACAAAAAATGTCAATTCAAGTCAAATTTTTTTTGACAAAATAGAAAATTAGTAGTTGTTTCAGAGAATGATTTGGTGATGCGTTTAGATGGGAAGACCATGGAAATCATGGTAAAGTTTGACAATTTGTGGTTTACACCATTTAGAATTATTTGAAGTTTTGGTAATAATTTCCCACTCAACTTATGTAGTTGTTGATCAACTATTTGAGGCCCAATCAATGGTCATTTCTAAAGAAGTTCTTTCTTTGTTAAGTTGAATTGAGATGTTCATATAAATATCTGAGTGTGTTATATGATATAACTCTCCTGCAATAGAGTAGCAACAATACCTTAAGATATGATGAGTTTGATACATTTATTCAATAGAATCAATCCTAATACCAATTTCAAAAGTAATCACAGTTGTTGTCGTTTTAAAATGATTCTATTGTCCTTTAAGCCTATGGAGGCTTCATTCTGAGGATCTTGCTGATTGTAATGCAATTTCTCAAATATTTTCTAAGTTTGGTCATCATTCTCAAAGAATCACTCTTACCTTTCAGTTCAATTGTAAGATGAAAATTTTGTTGTCAAAAGTTTAGTGGTGAGAAAATTTCATTTCTACCTTCATTCATTTCATTTTCCCTCTTTTACCTTTCATCTTTCTAAAAAACTCAAATTCCATGATTTCATTTCTTGCAAAACCCCTTTCAACTATTAAAATCCATTTTTTATAATTATGACTCTACACGCACAACAAACCTTTGTAATATCATATATTATACAGTACTAACTTCATATATATGGTGGACCCCTTACCCCGTTCATCGCAATCATCTTATCACAGTTTAACTTTCATTCATGTTACTAGGCTATGTCTCCTACAAAACCCCGATTGTGATATTAAAGTGAGCCTTTCCTTGCCAGTAGCTCTTGTCTCATCGCATATCGCGCCACAGTTTTAACATTTACCTCTCGTTCTCTTCACAACTCGATTTTAGATTTGCGGTATTAAATATTGCCCCATCTTTGCCTTGCCACATCACCTCCATTCTCATACATCTCACTTCGCATTTAACACTTCCAACTCCCAATATACTAATAAACCTTTAAATTTTCGTCCCAAGTTAGCCCCACCTCTTCACACATCATCTTCCCCATTGCCAATCGCGTTCCCCTTCCACTTGTGCTCTTGTGTTGAATTTTTCGACCCCAATCTGTGATTGTTGGTCTTAAATGGACCCTCATCACTCATCAACCTTTTAATAATCCCTCTAGCTAATAAAATGAAACGTTGTTGTCCTTTTAAATACACTCCATCCCTAAGGACAAACTTAAAAGCAAGAAAGGAGCAGGCAGAGAAGAATTTCTTTAGAGCTCCAATTTCTGCTATAAAACAAACATAGTTCATGAGAACTTTGAGAAGAATCAAGAACATCTGTCCTTTCACTTTGTTGATTACACTTTTTGTGAGTTAAGTTTGCATAAATAGAAAGTCTTCTGTATTTTCACATTATACAACACTTAATTATCGCTTGTGATAAAGTCTTGTTTTAGTTATATTCATAGCACTTTGTCAAGATTTTGGATAATCCTCATCTTGCAGCAAGGATAGGTAATAACACAGGAACATAATTTACTCCTTGTGCAGTGAAATGGTTTCATATTTTTGTGTATATGTGACAAACTACTATGGAGTAAGGGTTCATGGTTTCTCATCCTGACTCATAATTGATTACTCTTTTATTGAATGAAATGGATAAACTTAAAAGACTTATTACTGGCATCCATGTGTGCATTGTCAATTTCCACTTGTGTTTCCATATGTTATTATATTCATTGCAATTTGCAGTTCTCATGTATTCGAGTTTTTATATCTCTGTTGTGTTCATGTGTTTTATCCTTTAGCTAATCTCACAGTGGGCCTTCTTGATACATCATATATGTCATGAAATTGAGAAGAGCATCACTCTGTGAAAGCTATCTTTATGTCTTTGGGTGAAATCTTTGCGGAGCTAGAAATAGCTTTCTCTTGATGTGAAATATTGTTGAGAGGCACCTTCTTGTATATTCATTCAGAAATTCAGTGAATTTCTTCTTTTACAATAGACCTGTTATTTCTTCTCCTCATTTACATTTTTAAAAACTATCTGAGCCAAAACTCCTCTTTATACTATAAAACCAATGCCTATTCAGTATATTGTGGATTCCGCTGTGATCTCTTGGAGGTGGATGAGAGTTTAAACACCTACAATCTCATAAAGAATCATTAAAATTTTCTGGGTTTCGGATGCTAACACGTGGGGCACTTAAGGCAGTCAACGTGCTATTCCAACTAACCTTTAAGATTTGTCATCTAGCTCTGCTCCAACTAAGCTCTATGGGTTTGCTTTTCTTTTCCTTTACCGTTTTGGAATTTCAAATATATTTTTCCTAAGATACGTAACTATAT
Organism: Pinus albicaulis; assembly: GCA_034641835.2. Taxonomy (NCBI): domain Eukaryota; kingdom Viridiplantae; phylum Streptophyta; class Pinopsida; order Pinales; family Pinaceae; genus Pinus; species Pinus albicaulis. Next base: position 13,059 of record JAXQQM020058854.1, on the reverse strand, counting down.
TCATATGTTGTTGCGTTATGAATTATTACTCTAATTATTTGATATATATTTGTACAGTGAATAGAATTATATTTTGAGCATGCTTATTTCTTTTCTCTCTGCAATGTGATTAATATCATGTATTAGTCCTTAGAATCAACATATGGTAATATTTTCCTCCTTCAACATCATGATCCCCAAGTAGTGGGAGAAAAACTTCTTTATGGATTCCTCTATGGGATTTATATCTAAAGTCTTCCTGAAATCGCCGACTTTGTTCACGACGTCTGGAGAGTGGAAGATAGCCGCCTTTCTCTTCAAATTCATGGATAACAAAATACCTTTACTGAGTTTAACCATTTGTCGATTGTTGCGTCTGCATCCCTTCCGCAATATGGAATATCTGTTAACTTTGTGCCCGCATGAATGAACGATATTTTCAATTCAATATGATGAAGATGCATGGTTAATTGGCGTTGCGTGGGGTCTGAAAGAGCCAATCATCATCGCCGCCCAATCGCATGAAGGGCTTCTTCCAGGCAATAATTTAATAAGATCCGCCATCTCATCTTTTCTTTTCTTCTGTGGGTCATGAATCATCAAGATTATCGCCATGACCTTAATTGATTGAGTTCGCAAACTGCCATATTGAAACATTGGGAGGACAGCACGTAAGAAAAATATGTCAAAGCTGACGCCGTTACTGGTTATTGAACATCATGGTGCGTACAAAGTTTTCTGCGGGTGTTCAACTTTACATGAATATCCTGTTTCAAAATCTCGTTGGATGAATTTCGTTCTGTTGAACATATAAAATCTCATGATCATTTCGACGAGAAATTCGCAACTTTTCTGGTTTCTGGCTATTTACGTTTGGTTATAAATGAAAAAAGATGATTATCACTTTAAATATTGTTTGGCTGTTGGTATACGCTGGATGCCATGTCATCATATCACATCAATATTAATGGAGCATACCTGAAACTAACAACAACACATGAAACAACCTTCGATTTCGCACGATCAGTTATTATGCAATGTTGATGACTCACCTACTTTTTCTGTTCTGCGCTTCAGTTCATGAACGTGATCATCTCTCGCGTGTTTCTGTTTTTATATTCCTGTTACGTTAAAGCGGTGTTTCATTAGAACCTCATTCTTGAAAATACCGCGATATTTGGGTTCTATTTATTACATTAGCCAAATATATACAACAAAACCATGGCAGGAAATCGTTAAAAGCTGAAAGGAGTTGGTTTATGAAAATTCAACGCAGCTAATGGGCCTGAATCCGGTGCTCGGTCTCTTGTGACTGAAATGAATTTTCTGAACAATACCGCTATTTCGTAGTCTGTTTGATCATGTACATTATTATTATCACACATGATGAGACTCATGGGATCATGTACATCAATTGTTTTACTCAGATCAATCCTCCAAAATGGCATTGATTAATCAACACCATAGCATCTCTCAATGGCACCGTTTGGTGGGTCTATACACAAGAAACAAGTTCTTCCATAAATAAAGATTCTGACCTTGGATATAAACTCCCTAGTGGAAGGAGGAAATAATTTGTTAGAATGGAATTTATAATTTATTGCTCTACATGTCTTTTGGGTTTCATTATTATGTTTGACTCACTCCTATCATCCCTCTTTTGGAAAAAATAGTTATAGACAAATTTTCAGTGATTATGAAATTTCTGTCCCTTGTTTTCTCTAAAATATAGGAAGGTTATTTAGTTTATACAGTCTATCTAGATTATTAATTTATTCTTTTACTCACTAAACAATTCCATCAACGTAAATTAAAGGCTTTTCTGTCAAATGAAAGAGGTAATAATAAATAGGATCTATTACCATTCAGTAATACTCTGAATTATCTAACATTTTTCTGCTCTCATAGCTAATTATTGTGCATAAATAGCGCCATTATTGCCTCATCATCATGATGATGTGACAAGGATGGAGTTACAATATTTGTATGAAACATACATATATTAATATCGTTTTGATATTTAAATATTGAGTTTATTATAGTAATACATCATACATATTGTTATACAGGACCACCATAATATCAACGAACAGGAAATTGATATGAATATGTCACCTTGTTTACCAATATTTTATTTTATGACTTAATACACAGTATGATTTTTCTTGTAGTAATGATACTTATTGTCTCTGATGATTCTTGTTGGGAGGTGTAAAATTATAATTATAATAAAATTAAAAACTTAATGAAATAATATATAAATATTATTATTTGAAAAATAATAAATAAACAAAATCGTTTTACTTGTGTTAAAAAAATTAAACATTAAATATGGTGAAAAAGTCAATATTATAAAATATTAAAATGTTTGGAAAATATTTATATTTAATAAATAATATAATTCATTAAGTAACTTAATTAATTGCAAATATTTCTTGTTATATTTTAAAAGAAAATAACAAAACAAAAAAAATCATTGTAGTTAAAAAATCTCATGAAAATAATGAACGAAAAAATCAATATAAAATAGCTAAAAATATTTGGAGAAATCGCCTATTAATAATCAATATATTAATCTATTGCTTGAATGGTACAATCAATAATACATTAAAGACATTTAAAATTATAATTATGTTAATATGATTTTTAAGATTAAATACATTTACATTTGCTAAAACATTTTATATTTATATTATTTAAAGTAATATTTTAAATATATGTTTAAAATATGTCAATACAAATGTGATTTACAAAAGAACAGAAAACATGTGTATTTATACAGTCTTATTATTTTACAAAGATTAAACGATAACCTTCTTCTGATCTTGTTTCATTTGATGTAGCTATATATGCTCTTATTTACTTCTAACAACAAATTTTAAAGTTTCTCTATTTTTGCTTTTTACTAATACCTATTATTTTAGGCTGAAGCGACGAGGTTCAGGAAAATTCACCAGATTGATTTTATTGTGGTTATCATCAAATCAGATATTGAATCTTTTTATTTGGATTTGTATGATCTATTATTTATAATTTTATTTTAAATAATATATTAATAATGAGGTAAAATTTGTCATATGTAAATAGAATTAAATTTATTCAATATGATATATAAGTGTTAAACAATAAATTATCCTTTAAAAGTATAAAATTATATTTTATTTATTTAAAACTTTTGAATAATAATTACATAGAATGAAATAATGTGTCTATTATTTTTCAAACTAACCAATATTGATAGGCAAAGAATTCAAAATAGATCTATAAATGAAATTCTAATCATTTTGCTTCTCTTTGACAGATTTTATTCTCTTGGTTTTGTTTGGGACACTGCCCAAGTTATCAGTTCCTCATAGAACATCTCCAAAATAACAGATATCACTGATCCTTCCTGGATTATTCTCTAGCCAATTCTCATCTAGAATCACATTAACTCTCTGCATCCAGATTCTTAGTCCTACTCCATGAATGTCATCATTCATTGTGCTTCAAGTTGATTCTCTGATTCATTTAGGACAACAATGTGGCCAACAATGATGAGATTAAACTTTAGGCGGAAAAGCAAAACAAAAAAAAAAAACAATGGATGGAAAACAGCGCGGAAAAGCCGAATGCGGAAAAGTATGAAGAAAGCACGAGAGCGAGCGGTGTACGTAAATAATTAACAAACAGAAGAAAGTCCCTCTTGAGAGAATTTCCAGGCGCTGGAGTCACTTCCTCTTAAGTTTCACATTTGTCTGGAGAAAAGCATCTATCGTCCCACGGTGGAATCCGGAGTAACGTTGGAGGAGGCATTTGGGACCGAGGATTTCAAAACAAAGAAATTATCTGTTGCTCTCTCTCGTATGCAGGCAGGTGGGCAGTCAGGTGTCTCGAAGGCAGGCAGACCAGACGTCCTGAGGTGGAATCCCCACTGACAGAACATAAACTGGGTTGGAGAAAAAGTAAGCCCATTCAGGGTGTCTCTGTGGAATGTGCTGATGAAATGGGGATTGGGCGGTCAGAAAATTTAACGATCTTATTCATGACAGTCCGATACTGATTCTTTGAAAATGGCATTGGAATTTGAGGGCAAAGTTTTCAACAGAGGAAATTCATAAATAAACACAGATAATTTACATTACATTATTCTTATATTTTTCTGTGGAAATCTAGTATAGTTCTTGTGATTACTTAAAATGTCAGATTAATTTAAGTGTGTTTTCTCACTATCATTTCTTCATCTTATTTGTCTCAATTAGGAATACTTGTAATTTCTTATAATAAATTATTATTCAATTTTAGTCTAGGATGAAAACTGTCTATATGAATTGTTAAATTGTTTGTTTAATAGTTTGTTTATGAGTGGTGTGTGTCTTGTTCATGGTATATCTCTGGATTTTTACATGTCCCAGTGGACGTGCTCATTCTTCTCATCATCTTGACAACTTTGTTTATATTCGGTGTTCGGTTCATCATTTCCAAGTCTTTGAGCAATTTTAAGTATGGTGTGGATTGATTCATGTTAAGTTAGTGAGATCAAGTAAGGACATTTAAGCTTTTGATATACAGCTCTCCATCTTCCCCTATAAGCCCTGTCATCTCATTGGTCTTTCATACTTTGTTTGTTAAAATACTAGTACCTGGAATATACAAATGTGATGTAGATATTCACCAGTTCTGTTCTTCAGAGGTTACTAGTGTTGAAAACCACGTCATTCATATGAACATTAATTTCAGTGTTTATTTTGTATCCATTCGCTTAGTAACATTACTATTAAAACTGATGGGGTGAGAAAATTATTAGGAGGTATAAGTAACACAGGGATATTTGGAGAAATGGGTTAGTGGAAAAGACGAGGGAAGGTTACGCGTGTGTGCCCACCCTTACTGTTGAAATTTGGTTAACAGATCAAAACATATTCCTAATTAAAAGAAAAACAAAGGCAAAACACACACAGTACTCTGCGGGTGGAAGGAATAAATATTGAATTGAGGTTTTATTACATGTGTTGTGTTCACCTTTTTGATTCTTTATGTTTCTTAGCTAAACAACATTTCTTAAAATAGGGTGGCAATATGAGCCCATCTGACCCCAAAGGTTTAACACAGGCATGTCAGCTCATCCTCATTATAAATATGAAGATTAGGCATTCATACATCTAAATAACCAAAATAGTGACATTTATTTTGTCTGCTTATTTTTTTTTGAGATGGAGTTCCAGGTTTTTTTTTTGAGTTGGAAACTCTTTTTAAAAATTTATGAACCACAACAGCTCATTTTAATGAACAAACTTTAGCTCAATATTGAAAAGTATTGTTTAGTTTCTATGAGCAAATTTCCAAGTGTATAAGTTGTGATTTTAAGTCTTTTTATCATGTCAGCTCAGGGATGAGAATTGTTCTTTTGTTGAGACAAATTATCAGGTGTAATAGCAAGTCTGGACATTTTCACCTTCTGCAGAAATTTATTTAGCTTAATGTGACATATAAATTGGTGTGTTTGTAACCTCTACAGTGTTCATATTGAGGTGGGTCAAAGGTTAGGGTTGGAGGTAATAGTAATAGCGACGGCGGTAAACAATGGTCGAGAAAAAGGATTTGGTGGTGTGGTGCTCTTTCGGAAGAAAATATGAGAGAAAATTATGGTTCAAAAGGATTTTCTATAGATGAGCAGGAAAGGAGGAACAATGTTGGCAGATTCATAAAAACTCTCAGGTATAAAATTGATCTATAAATATAATTTTTATTGTGACTGTTTATGTTCAATCACACCATCAAAATGATTATCACATGCCAATAATAATACCACAAAAGACAAAGGAATGAAACTAAAGAAGGAGACAAGACTGAACTAAAGTTAAGAAGTTGATAAATCACACAAGGTATAAGGCCACACTCACAAGAAGCCTCAGAGTTCTTGTTCAGTATTGCAGCTGACGATAAAAATGTTGATGTTGTTGCTACTTTGAGGAAGTTGGATACTTTCCAAAGCTCTTTTGAGATGCCAAAAAACTTGGGGAAGTTGAGGAAAGGGGTTGTTTGGCGAAAGGCTAATCGGTTTTAAGTGGGCAGAGCATAACATAAGTAACATCAAGGTTCAAAATCTTGACTTTTTCTCATTACGGGAACTTGATATATCAGCGCTATGTGTTGTTTCTAGGAATTGGATTGTGATTATTTTAACGGGGTACTGGTGTCAAAAGTTTTATCCATAATTATGACTTATTAGGTTTGTATTCATGGATACAGTCATTTAAAATATTCAGATGTAAAAAAGTACCATGATTTAGATTTGAACAAAAAAAAAAATGTCTCTCCTTTCCAAGGCATAAAAAATATATTGAACTGAAAAACCTTCTCGGGGTTTCACATGTGATGTGGTGAAAAGATTTCAACTCTTAAACCATGTTTTTACGAGAAGCGTGGTGACCACCACTACCATCTCACATGAAATATGCATGAAAAAATGGTAACCTGTGGTCCATGTCATCTTTTGTACATACTGCACATCTGGGGCCCACATGTTTAATCCACGTAGTAGTGGTGATAAGCATCACGGTCTGGCAGAATACAGGTGATGGTTTTACATTACATTTTATGGAGTCTGGTGGCTTGTTATAAAATAACAGTAGTGAAGCACTAGCTGAATGAAGAATGGCGGCGGCTTTCCTGTCCAACAAACCCTTATTTAAATAACCACATTATTGAAAACTTGATTATATTTGGGCTACATTTTCCCAAACCTTTAAGAAATAGTGCGAGAATTACATGGTTTTTCTACATGCTTACATTGGAATAATTAATTACTAATAACTATTAAAGTAGATAGCATTTAAAGGAGCATAAATGTTGATTGGTACAAAAATTCAATTCTAATCAAATTAAACTTTTTTACAATTTTAAAATCGCTGCACATTTTTAAGCCTGAAATCAACTTTGTAGCAAACTAAATGCAAACAATTCTGGAATTTCTCCCTTTTTGCTTTAATGAGAATTTTGCGGTGTCTCCTTACATAACAATGGAATCACTTAGTGACTAATAATTATGATAACTTCTCTCACAAATCATTTTCTAAAGGAGATGAGATCATTCAATCACTAAGTCAACTAATGAAAAACAATGTGACAACCCTGCGCATGATTCATTCATTTAAGTTCACATTCTTTTACAAGCATTTTAATTCAACTAACTAGAGTAGTGACAAGTGATGCATACGAGTTCTGAGTTTTTGTAACTCTTGTTTTACAATATGAGCGAGATATTTCACGATACTTGAACGGTGGGTAAAAGCCCTTTCTCTGGGGCTCCTTAGTGACTAATTTAGTTGAATGGTTTTTATGTTCTATATAATCCTTGGGCATCAAATATTATGTTGCAATTTTTTAAAAATTTGTGTGAGAAGTTGTTGGGTTGGAATTTCAAATTTAAGGGGCTTGTCACAATTAAGTTTGAATTTTTATTAATGACTTCTTTTGGTTCTCTGAGATCAGGTCCTTCAACGTTTCGGGTGATGGGAGCGTGATCCCTACGCGTACGAAGGCTACAGTGAGGTGTCCCTGCCTTCTTGTCCTTCCTTTAACTACGCTGGCTTGTGGCATTAACTCCTCTGCAACAATATTTTCTCAACAACATGCAACTGCCGCTCAGGCACCGCAATGAGGCACTGTACTGAGCTGCTTTCCACACTACGCGCAGCAATTGTGGCTCCCTCACTCCTCTGCGTGGTGCACCTTTATAAGTTGTCTTTGAGCCTAGTGCTCGCACACAAGCAAGCCAGCCATTGCTATCATGGATGCTGGAAACGTTGTCTGAGCTGCCACCCCGAGTGTTTTTCTTTCGTGCTAACTCTTTTCGTCGTGCTCGATCACTAATTACGTAGATACCTTCGCTCTTTCATATCCCTGTTGAAGGCACTCCCGGCCACCTCTTGCTCCATGTCGGCATGTAAACAGAATGAGATATGAAATGGCTCTGTAGTAAGGTATTTGCTCCAGCCTCAACTAGCCTAACAGATTTGATTCCATCACTCAGGAGAAAAATGGCCACAGTGTTGCCCGGAAGATACTTGCAGGTCTAAGTAGGAGCACCATGTAGAAGTGTGTTTCGCTCTCAACTCGCCTCCCTCTGTCGACCTCCCAGACTACAGGTGCCCCTTGCCCAGGTGTGTCCAACCGGTGTTCCCCTACGTCAAACTTCAATAGATAACTGTAATTTGAAATCCTTACTTTCTTTACAAACCCTGAAACAACTATTTTAGTACAAATGGGTATTCAGAATGTCTTAAATAATAAAATAATAATAAAATAATAATAATTAATAAATATAATTAAATATTTATAAGTGTATATATTATTAATAAAATAATATAATTAAATGTTATAAAATTAATTAATTTTGATAATATTAAGTTAAGTATAATTATATTATACAATTTTTAAAATTCAATTAATACCATTTACTTTTAAAAACAACACATATATTTATATATTTAAAATGTATCAATACAAATATGATTTAAAAAATGAAATGTTGGCTGTCCACAACATACCATCTTAACCATTTTGATATACTGGCTAACTTGTAACTCTTGCAGCACTTCAGCTTCTGTTTGAAATTTATTTATTTATTTTATTTTATCTTCTGTTGCAATAAGTTCAGAAATTCTTGAGATTCAGTGATTTCACATTTGTCAGATAGAATGTTGTTCTTTTTTAGTTAAGTAATCTATTCAACATATGTTTTATTTTAAACAATCATATTAATAATAAAATTAATTTATTAATAATTGATAAATAGTGATAAATATTATCCATCTATATTTATTCTAACTAATGTGATTCTTAAAAATTCTGAATGATAATAAAATTAAGTCTACTGTTTATATAATATTTAAAATACACAATATTTTAAACAATTCTGCTATTAAAAAAAAAAAAAATTCATCAAAAATTTGTATTACCAATAAAGGTTTATGAGAGAATGATAAAAAACATTATTAATCCCAATAGTTTGGTTCAGGATGACATCTGGTAATTATAAATAATCTTTCAATGTAAATCTTCAAAAGAGCACTGTAATTGAAGCACTCAACATCAATTTCTGTTAAGACAGAAAAAAATTCAACAAATAAACAAGAATTGTAATTGATTACACATTTCAACTATTAATAATTTCTGTTGAAATTAAATGGTACATAATGAAATTAATCCTGTTAAATGATTTGGATGCAAAATAAATGAAAGCATTGATTTAATTTTAATTTAAAATTATATTGAATATCCTTAAGCAAATATGCAGGCACAATGTTACACCTGCTGGGTACTTCATAGTGGTATACTAGTTATATATAATGATAGGTTAGCTCCATGTAACATTCTAGTGTCAGGAAGCAATACTGGGTTTTAATTCCCCAGCAAACAACTCAGTCTCCTGGTAAAATTCTGATTTGTGGCAGCATTATCTTTAAAAGTTGGGTGCTCGACACCAAATATTCATCTTCCAACAGCCTTTAACTGGTACAGACCACAGAAAGGAAGAGTAAAAAAGACCAGCTCATTGAGCTCCTTGTTCTTTCAGAAATAACTCCTTCTTCGTGGTACTAATGTTTTCTCAAAAGGCAGCTCATCTTCTGAGGTATATACTTACCTCTGCAGGAAGAGCAGATTTCCATCATTTGAATCAGCAGCTGCAAGTGTTGAATCATTACTGATGCTCAAGGTTTATTGAACAGAGACAAATATTAATAAACCATATACTTTCTTCACAAACTTCAAGGACTATTATTTTAAACTCAGAGCAGACTTGTTTTAATGGCTTTAAAACTTAAAAGGCTAACAGAAGAGCATAAATCTAAGTCTGACAAAAGCAGGAGAAGCTTGAGCCAAATAATGCTAATGGCAAAAATGACTTGAAAAGGCATAATCAAAGATCTTGAGAAAATTGATAATTTAATTCATGACATTTGATTTGAGAAACTGGTTCACATATCTTGACCAAAAAAAATTAATTTACTTGAAAAAGAACCTATTTTAAAAATGAAATGAAATTTTTAATATCCATTAAATTAAAAATATATATTTGAACATACTCTCTTTGAGATAACTTTGTGAATTAGAAAGATATTAAATAATTTTATGAATTTGAAACCTTACATTCTTCCCCATTACAAGAGAACCTGTAATTAGAATGAATAGATTAACTTCTATGAATTTGAAAACCTACTTTTTTTCTTTCTGCGTAGTAATGTAACTATTTTGTAAAACTGAAACTTGTTCAATCTCACATAGCTCACTTAAAAAAAAAAAAAATTAGCAAGAACACGCAAATCAAAAATGCGCGAAAAATGTTCATGAATGAAATTTTAATGTTGATTAAAAATAGTCTATAAAATAAAAATATATATATTTGAACATACTCTTTTAAGATAATCTGAAACAACTACTTGAAGAGCATGCAAATAAAACTTTATTACAGAAACCTATATTATTAATTAAATAGATTACACATTTATACATGAATTAGTCTCAAGATAGAAATCGTTTCAGATCGCATAATAAGTTGGTTGAGGGAATATCTCAACCTCACACCAAACAAGGAAACTAGTTTTAGCTAATTCTATCAATAGAAACAAATCCCTATACATGTAGAGTCACACCGACAAGTAGAATTACACATTCTAACACACCTTAATGACTACTCGCTCGATATCACTTCACGTACCTAGTTGTAACAAAAAGAATATGTCGACGTCCATATAAAGGAGCAACCATCCACCAGAATGCATGGGTACCAACCACGGCAACCGCTGGTCTCGTAGGATGTCCTTCGTATACATGGTTCTGTCAACCATTATCACTATATACATATACCTGTATCTACAGATCCCCCTCCAATGTGGGTTTTATCGGATGACCCGTAACCATGCTCTTCTTTCATCGGGGTTTTATCGGATGACCTGTAACCATGCTTTTCCTTCAGTGGCAAACACTGACATAAACCTATTTCCAGTCTGCTTCACTATTATACGTGGTTTTTAGCTGACCACAAACTGACACTGCAAAATGGTTTTTGGCTGACCATAAACCTGTAGTTACAAAGTGGTTTTGAGATTACCACGAACTTTTACGGGGATACACATGCCTTTATAAGGCGTACATACTCCATCTCTTGGAGTTACCAGGTACATAAAATGACCACTACAAAACCATCCTAGACTTGCTTACCATTCAACTGAGTGACTCATCATCAAAAGTTTATTCTAAGAAACCCACACTAATTCACACAAACGTTCACCTACATGTCCATCATCCTTTAATTTTCAGAGTCATTGTTGGGTTGTTGCACAAAATTAATATTTGTTACACTTCAGTCTTGCTATCCACCACGAAGTATCTTTACATCCTTTTTCTTTTTCTTGTCTAAATGTTGTCTTGAATTCACCTGAGCGATTTGTTAGAGTAGCTAATTCTAACAAAACCACTCCATTGAGTTAGCTAGGCTCAATGCTTCAATACATTCAAGAGTTACTTGGGGAGTGCCAAAGCACTCCACACACTGCCTTTCTTTCTTCTTCTCGTATGACCAAATACATGCTCCACACCAAAAAAATGCCCGCTGATCCTCTAGACATTAACCATTATGCCATTTAAAAAATAAGCCACTTCTCTTACCTCATACACCACATCTTTGGCGCATTTTTTTTGAGTTAGGGGTGAATAAGCGCCCACAATACATGCCATTACAAGTATTGATCACGTAGCTGGGCGCATCTGAATCCTTGCACATTGTCCAAGGAACACCAGTCTTCAGATTCACTGACATCTTAGCTGCCCAATTGATGTATGAATGCCCCTTTGCTCCGAAATAATCGGCAATTTTTCCATATTCGTTTTCTATCTGTTGCAAAATGATGGGACCTCCCTGAGATGTGTAAAGGTCTTCACGTTTCATCATGTTTACTGATCCACTCTTTCGAATGCTGGGGTCCCGATGTGAATACATTATCCGAATAGGCTTTCCATTAAGAGGTGTAAAATTCAACTGATCTAAAGCCCTGCCAGCATTTTCAGCAGTGCCGTAATTGACATAAGCGTATCCAAGAGAACTCTTGGTGCTTATATCTCTGCAAATTCGAACAGAGAGAACGGGGCCAATCTGCTGGAAGAGCTCATAAATCTGGCCGTCAGTAACACTGGGCTCCAGATCCCCCACATACAGAGATGTCAATATGGATGAATTGGGCAGATTTTTGCTGCCATTGGCAACAACCTGTTGCTGCTGTGAAACAACAGGGTTTTGGGGTTGGACTTGTATCTGTGCCATTCTCTCTCAACTTTTTCTCTTTTACAAAACGTTTACCTCTTCTCCCTAATATTGGAAAAACAGAAAGCACGGCCTCCAACTACTCCAAATAATTGAAAAAAGAACGAAATCCCAAATCAAAATCGAAAAAAATATCCAAAAACTTAAATGAATAACACCATATGCTACCTCTAGCAGCAATCCCACGTGCTGGCACGAACAGCACTTAACTTCACGCAGAGGGGATGGACAACGCAGTCAACTCTGACTGACTTCAACTCGGCGTGCGTGCGTATTCACTGTCTTTTCACACACCTCTTAACCAGATAACGCAGAATCCACAGCGTTTCATTCAAAAGCCGAATATATAATTTTACTAAATTAGAATCTCTCTCTTCTACTTCCCTCAGCCCAGGAGGGGCCGAGGTCCAGGCCTTTATGGCTCTGATACCAAAATAAAACTTTAATATGCAAACTATATTATTAATTAAATAGATTACACACATTTATACATGAATTAGTCTCAAGATAGGAAATCTATCTTGGACGTACAATAAGTTGGTTGAGGGAATATCTCAACCTCACACCAAACAAGGAAACTAGTTTTAGCTAATTCCTATTGAATAGGAACAAACTATATACATAGAGAGTCACAACTGGACAAGTAGGAATTACACATTCTAACAAAGAGAACCTTATGAATTGAAAGATGAATAGATAACCTTATGAATTTGAAACCCTTACTTTCTTTCACAAATAGTAACCGCAACTATTTTGCAAACTCGGAGCTTGTTCAA
>JAXQQM020061016.1:0-49159 GCA_034641835.2 Pinus albicaulis | reverse complement strand
TTGGGTCCTCAATCTAGTCTCCTAAACTGAGTTCATTTAATTGTCAACCAGGATTTGTAAACTGCTGAAGTGAAATGTACCATATGTACCTAGGTGCTTGTTTCCTAGTGCGTTGTATGTAGTGTTTTGTGATGTTTTTGGTCTTTTATGTTGATTTATGATGTTTTTGGTCTTTTGGAATTTTATGTTTACAATGAAAATGCCTAGAAAACTAATGGAAAGGAATTGGTGGTCAAAAACACAGTTGAGCCTAATATAAGGAATGGCAAATGCAATTAGAAACACTGAAGTAACATCTGAACTATGACTAAATAGAAACAAAAGCTTGATAATGACTTCTTAGGCAAATGACACAAACTAAACTTGAAAAATGATCACTAAATATGCAAGTTCTCTAACTGAACAATTAAACACTAATGATGCAATATTCTGTCCTAGCTCATCTATTCCATGATTAACCCCTAATTCTATTCTGCAACTTAATTGAATGTCACAGAACCGATACTCAAAGAGTTGTTGATTTCTTGTTTAAAGTAGTTCTTTTGAGGAAGAGCTCTGTTTATGATGAGGAATTTGCAGAGATATTTCAGACCTTGTAATGATGTTATCTTCTATTCCTATGGTTATGGATCACTGATGGTTTTCAGAACGAAAAGATATTTGTAGATAATGAAGGCTGTCTTGTGGATCCTATCAACTAAAGTAATCTATTGTGCAAGGGATGACAGTGTGACTATGAGATGCAAGTGCAATAAGTTGATCTAAAAATGAACCTAAGATGCTACTAAACTAGCACAATGTTGAACTATAAGTCATCATCAAACTTGAAACAAAGTAGGCTGACATGAATTAAATGCAAAATGAAACTCCGGAGCGTTCTAACTAACATGCATTATTCTATGAAGTTACACAATCTGTTTGTTCATCATTAGTGATATTTTGGAAAAGTTCCTTCTTGTGGAAGAGGTAGAACAATTCTGACTGTGGACTTGTATGCAATTGAAAGCAAATGAACAGAAGGCAAATGAAAAACTAAGTTATCACATCACGGTCATATCTTGAACTTCTTAAGGATGTCTTGGAAGAATTTCTTCTTGTGGAAGAGTGATTAGAACAAGTGCAACTGTGATAGTGAAGAGCAAAAACTACAACTAATTCCTATAGTACTATAGCTATTCATCATTCATCATTATAATATGTTGGAAGAATGTCTTCTTGTGGAAGAACTGGAATGAATATAACTACAGTATCTAGTTAAAAACAAATACAAATTCAACTCCTATCCTACAGTACCATAGTCATTAAACATTCATCATTTTAGTCTATTGGAAGAGTGTCTTCTTGTGGAAGAATTGGAACGAATATGACTACAGTAGCTAGTTAAAACAAATACAAATTTAACTCCTATCCTACAATACCATAGTCATTTAAACATTCATCATTTTAGTCTGTTGGAAGAGTGTCTTCTTATGGAAGAACTAGAATGAGTACGACTACAGTAGATAAAACAAAACAACTACCAATTCAAATGCAAAACATAAAGACAGCTAGGAAAAACTTATCTAGTTTACGCAAAAGAAATCCGTGCAAGGGGCAGGGGCCCTCTACCACTTGACGGCATTCAACTCCAAATTAAATCATGCCTTCAAGATAATTTTGTCTGCTCCATTAACGATGCAATAGTTTGAACATAATGCTCTGTGTCTTCAAAGACGTAACACAAAGTTTACACAAAATCTAGCAGCAAATCTAACACAAAATCTCTAACTAAGCTCTCGGTCTACTCAAGAGTTTATAAAGTAAATGCAAGTAACAATAATTACAACAATTTAGGAATGATGTATTTCCATATCTAAATCATCTTAGGAGTCTTTGAGGTGGCTCCGTGAAGAAGAAAAGACACCTGGACTGAGACAGTCCTAGTAGGAGTCTTACTTCACAAATGTGTTCCCACGTGCATAACCGTACCCAGAATTCATTTCCTCTTCCATGATGAGCAACAAACCATGTAGGCACGACGTGGATCATTCCCATATGCGTTTTTCCTCAAGAGGCCACCTGGAACATACTCAAACATGAAGGTAGCTGCAGAATCGCCGGTTAGCTACGGAATGTCTGCATTCTGCAGCTAGTTCCAGTCAAAATGCTTAACAATGGCAACAATCACAAAATTCAACAAGTCAGTCATGTAAACCATTCTAGAAGTAATTTTAACTATTTTTATTGATCAATTGGGTTCAAAATAGAGATGGACAAGGGAGAAATGAGGTAAAATGAGGTGAAGGAAAACACAAATTTGAGGCTCAACATACCCCCACTGCTGTTTCTTTGCATGTCCTCATGCAAATCATCCCATGAATTCAGAGGCTTCTGCAAGGACATCTAATCCCCTTCTTCTCCTTTGTCTGAAAGTTAGAGGCCTTCTAGGTTTCCTGATCACAAGTTTGAACCTGAGGTTTGTGAGTGCCCTGATCAACTTTTTGTTCCTTGTCTTCATCTTCTCATTGGTCCTCTCCACTTTGTCTATATGCAGGGATAAGGTTGAGTTCATATCAGTTTTGAGCTTGATTTGATCTTTGAGGATTTCATTCTCATTTTTGATGTGTCTATTCAACAATTCCAACTCATACCTATCCCTCCTTAATATATCAATTTCAGACAGTGGAGGACTGGGGGTTCTCTCTCTGCTTTCTGAAGCTGTCCTCTCTAAAGTTTCCACATAATCATAGATTTCCTGTTGAGTAGGATCAATCTCAGGGGTGCCTTCATAAAAATCTTCTTCATCATCCTCTTCAATGGATGTTTCTTCATCTTCAATATTGATTACCCCTGTTTGTTTGATTGGTGTTTTCTTCAGTTTTCCTTTAAATCTGTGGCTTCTCCTAAGCTGAGAGGATCCCTCTCCTTTTTCTATAACAGATTCCTTGATTATCTTCTCTTCCTTGAGTTGCCTCTTGATTCGAGTCAACTTCTCCAAAATGATTTCTTCACTGCTTTCTTGAACTGGTTTGTCAATTTTAACTTTTGAAGTCCTCCATTTCCTACTTCTCTTTGTGGGCTGTGGTTCAGGTGATAGTTCTTTTGCTTCTTCAAAATGATTTCTTATTAAGAAATCATCCCATGTATCATTTATTTTAGATAGATGATGCTCAATCAAAATTTTGACCAACCCATGATGATACAGGGTTGTCTCTAAAAACTGAACTCTTCTCTGAACACAGGAAGCCATTTTCTTCAGAATTTGATACAAGAAATATGGTAGATTCAAATCTTCTCCCAGAAAATGCAACATTAGTCTAATGTGGTAGACATAAAATGTCCCATATCTACCCTCACATGTAACAAATTTTTGTAAAAGAAGTAGTATATTTCTCCATTTGCTTTTCAATGCACTGCTGTGAATTCCTTTCTTGAATACACTAACATCCATATTTGGTGATTTTAAAATTTGTTTCCAGGAGTCATTGTGGAATTCCCTATTTTTAAACCATCTCTCCCCAGTTTTGGACAATCCTGTAGCCTCTGCTATAAAAACTTCAGTGACAGCAAACTTGACATCCCCTATTTCAACTTCGGTTCCTTGGAATGATCTGGCAAATGTTTTGGTGACTTCCTTATGGAAGCCATTAAATTTTTCCAAAAATTGAAGCCATCCTATTTGTTGTAACATTTCCTTGCATTGTGGGTAACCTTCTAAATATTTTGAACCCACAGGCTCAGTCCTTACGATGAAACCCATGATTTTTTCAATATCAAATTAACACTCTTCTCTACCCACAAAACAATGGCTTTTACTTTCGGATTAAAATGGCTTCAAGCTCTAAATGAAAATGGCTTCAATTCTTAGAATGACATACCTCTGTTTTATAGTGGCAACAGCTTCAAAACCTTTGGCTGATATGCTTCTGTTTGATCATGAAAGCAATCTCAAATTTCGAACTGATATGTATCTGATAAGCAGTGGTAGATGGCTTCAAGTTTCTTTTTGTGCAATGCCTCTGTCTTTGGTAACAGAAAGACTTCAAACTTAATCACTGAAAAACACCTATGTCTCTAATAGCAAATGGTATGCTTCAATTTCAACACTACAACATCTCTGTCTCTGGTAACATAGACTTCAACTCAACATTACAACGTCTCTGTCTCCAGTAGCAAAAATCTTCAAATTCCAACGCTCTATCTCTGTTTCTGGTAGCAAATGGTATGCTTCAAACTTCAATCACTGCAACACCTCTATCTTTAGTAGCAAAAGACTTCAATTTTAGCACCTCTGTCTTTTGGTAACAACAGACTTTAAACTCTACACGGCCACAATTCTGTGTTGACAGTGGAAATGCTCCAAACTTCGTCCACAGTGATATGCTATCTGTTCACGGGATCAAGTGGCTTTGAGTTCTCACACCGTTATACTTCCAAATTTACCTCTTCTGATCTGCTCCTGATGATAATAATATCTGTCTTCGGAATGGAATACC
Source organism: Pinus albicaulis (assembly GCA_034641835.2). Classification (NCBI taxonomy): domain Eukaryota; kingdom Viridiplantae; phylum Streptophyta; class Pinopsida; order Pinales; family Pinaceae; genus Pinus; species Pinus albicaulis. The sequence goes on along the minus strand of JAXQQM020061016.1, from coordinate 44,684 downwards.
AGCTACAGAATGAAGTTATGGCAAATGGTCACGGCATAGAGTAGTGGAGTGAGGTGGAGGGCTTGTATTAATGATTGAGGAGACGGCGAAGGATTTACGACGGCAGGGAAAATCATCATCATTAAATAACTTGGTTAAGAGTCGTGGGAAATTCAAATGCTTTGGCCGTTTCACTGCTTAAATGCTATCGGAAAATTTGAAATGGAAGATTTTAATACAAAGTCTGTAGAGGGTTTGTTTGGTGTTTGATCAATAAAACAATTAAAACAACCTTTCGAATAATCCACAACTAAACTATGCTAAACTTTTATGAAATGCCATCGTAATTTAAATTTGTTACCTCTGCCCTTTATTTGATGTTTTTGTAGCCTTTGTCTTCTCTGCTCATCTTTGGAGGAATCTTTCACAATTTTCTTGATGTTTTTGATTCATGAATTCACTGGATCACTTTGTTGTAATTCTGATGTCTGCTGGTTGATGCCTTCAGGATTTGTAGCTGCGGAGAGATTATCGGGCTGTAGAAAGGCTGATCAGCTGCAGAATGTCCACTGAGCTGCAGAATGTTCCTGTAGAACACTTTAATCATGAAAATGAAATGTTTTTGGAGTATGGGTGAAATGTTATGAAAATGGATGATGGATTATGATATGTTTGAAGTGGATAATGGAATAAAATGGATTCAGTTCATGGAATGAAGGAACATAAGGGCTGTACTGCAATTCATGGCATATTTTTATTCACTTACAGCAAGATATCAAATTCTATGTTTTGACATGAAAATGAAGTGAATGGAAGATGGGGTGTAATGAATGAGGTGTGGAATGGAGTGAAATATGAATGATGGATGAGATGAAGTATGGATGGATAAGTGAATGGAGTGAGATGAAATGAATCATAAGTACTATGGAACTGAACTTATGATTTTTATAACAGCTGCTTAGAAACAAAAATGGGAAAAGTTAGAGTGTCAGAGAGACTCTGATTTTCACCCTATCTTTTCTGTATAAACATGCCAATCAGTGATTGGTTTTCATGTTTATACCTTTATTTTTATTTTATTTTTTTATTTTTATTTTTTTATTTTTTATTTTTCAAAAGAGAAATGCTTCAGAAAATTTAATCAAGTTGATGAAGAAGAGAGACTCTTCTTCATTAACTTCACATCATTGTCTCTTTGGAACTTCTTGACAAACTCTTCTCTTGAGAGTGGCTTGTGGTATAGCTTCAGTCTATGGCCATTCACAAGAAAAGTGACCTCCTCTTCATCTATAGTTCTGATTTTTACTGCCCCATTATCAAAAATTCGAACAATTTCATATGGCCCAAGCCAATGTGTCTGAAATTTCCCTTGAAAATCCTTGAATTTTGAATCAAACAAGAGAGCCCAGTCACCCTCTTTAAATTTCTTCTCCTTGATGTACTTGTCATGCCATCTAGCCCTTTGCTGTTGGACTAGACTTTTTTTCTGAACTGCATCTTGTCTGATCTCATCCAACTCATTAATTTGCTCCAGTCTATGCTTTTGTGCCTCCGTTAGATCAAGTCCTAGCTGAACTGCCATCTTGAATGGTTGAATTTGGAACTCTATAGGAAACAAAACTTGCTTTCCATAAACAAGCTCATAAGGAGTATGGCCTGTTGTGTTTCTCCATGTAGTTCTATAGGCCCACAAGGCTTCAGGAAGCCTATCTACCCAATCTCTTCTATGTAGATGAGCAGTCTTTGTTAGGATTCCTTCAATGACTTTATTAGTGGATTCCACTTGACCATTTGCTTGTGGATGATAAGGAGTAGATGTTCTATGTCTGATTTTGTAATTCTCCATCATTTGCTCCACTAGCCTTGATGTAAATTGAGCTCCTTGATCTGTAACAATTTCCCTTGAGACACCAAAACGAGTGAAAATATCCTCAAAAAGAAAAGTAATTACAGATGATTCATTAGCAACAAGTAATGGTTTAGCTTCTACCCACTTAGTAACATAATCAGTGCAAACTAATATGTATTTCCTTTGTCTTGATGGAGGACTAATAGGTCCTACAAAATCCAAAGCCCATTTTTCAAAAGGTTCAATGTGTACCTGAGGTTGTAATGGCATCTCACCTGAAGGAGAAGGTTTCCCTACCCTTTGGCAACTGTCACACCTTTTTACATACTCCCTTTCATCTTTGAACAAGGATGGCCAATAATATCCTAAGTTAAGGATCTTATAGGTTGTCCTCTTATCTGCAAAGTGTCCGCCACAAGGTTCATCATGACATGCCTTGAGAATTTCAGGCATCTCATCTTCACGAACACACCTTCTAATGATCAAATCTGAACTTGTCTTGTACAACTCATTAGCGACCCATGAATATCTTGCACTATCATTAATGATTTTTCTTTTATCCCTTGCATTCATAATTGAAGGAAACTTTCCTGAAACTAAATAATTAGCAATATCGGCAAACCATGGAGTTTGAGTAGAAACTGCAAAAAGATATTCATCAGGAAATTGATCTTCAACCGGAGTGTCATCTTTGATATTTTGAATTCTAGACAGGAAGTCGGCCACAGTGTTTTGTTTTCCAGGCCTATCTAGAATAGTAATGTTGAATTCTTGCAATAATAACAACCATCTTATAACTCTACCATTAGTGATTGATTTATTCATTAAGTATCTAATGGCAGAATGATCAGTGTGAATAAAAGTTTCATAGCCTGTTATATAGTGTCTAAATTTGTTAATGGCATGAACAACAGCTAAAAACTCTTTTTCAGTTACAGTATAGTTTAACTCTGCAGGAGTCAAATTTTTACTGATATAATAGATGGCATAGGAATTAAATCTTTCTGTCCCAATACTGCTCCCAGAGCTGTATCGGAGGCATCTGTCGAGATATGAAAAGGTAACTTCCAGTTAGGTCCCCTTAATATAGGTGCTTCAGAAATTTTGGTTTTCAGGGTTTCAAAAGCTAACTGGCAATCAGAAATCCACTTAAATTCACAATCTTTGGTGAGTAATTTGAAGAGTGGAGATGCTATTTTGGTGAAGTTTTCTATAAATCTTCGATAATACCCTGTAAATCCTAGAAAACTTCTAACATCTCTTTGACAACTTGGAATGGATAGGTTAGAAATAACTTCAACTTTCGCCTCATCAACTCTAATCCCATCCCCTGAAATGTGGTGCCCTAAAACAATACCTTCAGTAAACATCATAAAACATTTTTCATGACTAAGTGAAAGGGTTGCTTCTTGACATCTTTTTAAGACTTTTTCCAAGTTTTCTAAAGCCTCTTCAAATGTATCCCCATAAACTGTAAAATCATCCATGTACACCTCTACACAGTCATGTATTAGATCAAAAAAAATTCCTAATACTGCCCTTTGGAATGTTGCAGGTGCATTGCACAATCCAAATGGCAATACTCGGTAGGCATAAGTACCCCAAGGACAAGTAAATGTGGTTTTATCTTGGTCTTCAAGTGCTACTTGGATTTGATTGTAACCACTAAATCCATCCAAGAATGAAAAGTACTTTTTACCCGCTAATGTGTCTAATACTTGATCTATGAAAGGTAAGGGAAAATGGTCTTTAAGAGTAGCTTTATTCAGTTCTCGGTAGTCAACACACACCCTCCATTTTCCATTTTTCTTAGGTACAATTACTAAAGGGGAAACCCACTGACTATCTGAAATAGGATAGATGAAGTTAACATTTAACAATTTTTGTAATTCTTCCTTGACAATTTCCTAAGATTTGGATTCATCCGTCTTTGAGGTTGTCTGATTGGTTTGCAATTTGCCTCTATATAGATGTGATGAGTACAAGTCTTGGGACTTATCCCTTTCATGTCAGTGTATTCCCATGCATATGCAGAAGAATGTCTCTGTAATACTTTGACTAACTCTTCTTGTTGAGATCTTTCTAGGTTTTTGTTTTTGTTCAAGGTTTTGCCTGGAAAGATTTCACTTGTAGAGCTGCCAAATTTGTCCATAGAATGAAGAGACATCTTTCTAGATGATAAGAACTCAATATTGGATCTCTCTTGAAATGATTCTTGTTTGTGTTCTGGAGAAGATTCAAAGTTTTCTAGAGTATTCAGAATTTGATTATCTTCACTAATTTCTGAAATTGTGAAGAGTGGTTGTAAATATTCTTCATCCTCTATCCATTGAGTGTCATCTAGATCTGTAATTGTCCTAGCTGGAGGATATAAAGTGAATTTCTTTGTTGAACTTCCATCAGAAATATACATATCATCGGACCTACAACTAATAAAAGCATCAGCTGTAGCCAACCAAGGTCTTCCTAGTATGACAGGATGGCCTCCTAGATTATTCTTGGGTGTCAGGATCATGAAATCCACAGGGTACTCCCAAGAGTCTAGGGACACTGGAATGTCTTCTATTACCCCATCTGGTCTGATCACAGATCTATCTGCTAATTGTAATAGTGTGGGTGTAAAGAGAAGATTAGGAAGTTTCAGTTTGTCCATGAATTGTCTACTCATGATATTTATTGCTGCTCCTAAGTCAATGAGTGTGTTTTGAATTTCAATTCCATTGATGTGAATTTTGACAACTGGATTTCCTGGGTCAAGATACTTTGGAATAGTAATCTTGCCCATCATAATGTCTGCTATTTGTCCTACCAGTTGAATTTTCTTGGTTTCTCTTATTCTTTTCCTTGTTGTCTTCATACTCAACTCCTTTATTGTTTTGGCTAAAATTGGGATTTCCTTGATGGCTTGCAATAATGGAATTTTAATGCAAACATTTCTCAGTTCATCCAAGAAATCATAATTAGGCACCATTATTTGTTTTTCTACACCTTTATCAATTTGTAGTCTTTCCGGAAAGGGAGGTATAGAAGTAGATGTGGATGGTTGCTCTAATACTGGAGTTGGACTTATTGGATCTTTTTGTTTCAGTTTCTCAATGTTTTGGCCTTGAAAGGATGTACCTTTCTCAAGACTTTTATTAACCCGTAGGGAGTCTTCCTCAGAATTATCTTGTTCTTGTATGATCACAGAAGGTTTCCTCTTTTCAAGTATCCTTCCAGACCTAAGTTGAACATCACTAAGGTCTAGAGGAGTAATTAAATAAGTTGGAAATTGTTGTCCTTCTATCATATATGTATTCTGAGGATTCTTATTATTGGGGTTTGGTATGGGCTGAGCTGGTAATTGATTGGATTTTTGAGGGAATGGTAATGGAAGTGGTTGATTTTGATGAGGTTGGTTCAGATGATGTTGTTGAGAATTTTGTTGAAAATTTTGTTGAAGATTCTGAGGAAAATTTTGTGGATATGGTGGATAGGATGGTGGATATTGATAATATGGAGAGTATCTTCCATAGGGACCTTGTGATCCTTGTGCCCAAGCTTGAGATTGATTTTGAAATTGGGGCCAAGGTTGCTGCCAAGAATTCCAAGGTGGAGGTTGATTATACATTTGATCATGAAATCCCTGTGTCTGAGGTCCCTGCCAAGGTCTTCTAGATACAAAGTTAAGAGATTCTGTGGAATCTATAGGAGTTTCTTCTTGAAAAACAGCCTTGAGACCAGGAAGAGAAGGACAATTCTTGGTCTCATGTTTCTCGGAACAAATAACACAGTTTTCTACAACTTTTACATCCAAAGGGCACTCTCTCAAAGCATGTTTCTTCCTACATTTGGGACAAAAGATTGCCAAGGCATCAGATTCAACCTTTTGCTTGTTTTGTATCTTGAGGGTGTCTATTTGTTCACTAAGACTCCCTAAGATGTCAGATTTAAAATCATCAAGCATGTGTCCTATTTCTGATCTACTTACTGTCCCAGAAGCAGATTTACTTGCCCTTGCAAGAGCGGGATCTCTTGGACCTTTGACAGTTTTAGATTTCCCGCTGGAAAGGTTGATACATAACTCAGATATTTCAGGTAATGTGAGTTGTGATATATCCCCTTTTCCCATCATGTTAAGGATATCCAACCATTCATCCCTAATGGTTTTCAACAAAAGAGCTTTTAAAGTGTCTTGATCTAGGTTTTCCATTTGTGCCCTTTTATGTTGTATTTAAATCTTTCCAACAAATCTTCTAAGTTTTCATCTTCTTTTTGTAACATCTTGAACACTTCTTCCTTATGATTAACCGGCATACAATAATCCAAGTATCTCTCTAGAAATGCTTGTTTCATGTCTTCCCATGTTCTAATGGAACTATTGTTTAAACTCATAAACCACTTCAATGCTGCTCCTTTTAGAGTTGAAGGAAACAATTTCAATTTTTGAGCATCTTGAAGATAGTCATAAGTCCTACACAACACTTCAAATTCGAATAAGAAAGTTTCAGGATCCTCAGTTTTAAGTCCATAGAAGTTCGGAAGGACAGAAGGTGAAATGTTTTTCATGGTTGTATTGGTTTCTTCATCGAGTATAGGGAACCCAAAAGAGCTTCCTATTCTACCTCTTCCTCCATCTGCACCTCTACCTCCTCTTCCTCCTTCTCCTCTACCTCTACCTCTACCTCCTCCAAATAATGTGTGTTCTCCATTAACAACTCCTTCTCCTCCTTCTTCTGCCATGGTTGACTCTCCTGTGGAAGTAGAAAGGTTTGTATCCTCAACAAAAGTTTTTGGATCCTCTTCTATGGCAGGTTTAGTGGATGAAGTGGAAGGTTTCTCTAATGGAATAGGTGACCTTAGATCTTCTAGAAGTCCAAGATCAGTAAAAGATGGAAGATGGGTTTGAGTTGAAGGTGTACTAGCTCTGGATCTAGATGAAACAAGTGGTGTTCTAGATGTCAAACTTCTGCCTCTGTTGCTTATAAATCTTCCCCTTGAATCTCTCTCCCTACGCATAAAATTGTTTTTGGATGCTAAGAAACAAAGGTTACCTAGTTTTCACTTCCCCGGCAATGGCGCCAAAATGTTGGGTCTCAGTCTAGTCTCCTAAACTGAGCTCATTTAATTGTCAACCGGGATTTGTAAACTGCTGAAGTGAAGTGTACCATATGTACCTAGGTGCTTGTTTCCTAATGCGTTGTGTGTAGTGTTTTGTGATGTTTTTGGTTTTTTATGTTGATTTATGATGTTTTTGGTCTTTTGGAATTTTATGTTTACAATGAAAATGCCTAGAAAACTAATGAAAAGGAATTGGTGGTCAAAAACTCAGTTGAGCCTAATGTAAGGAATGGAAAATGCAATTAGAAACACTGAAGTAACATCTGAACTATGACTAAATAGAAACAAAAGCTTGATAATGACTTCTTAGGCAAATGACACAAACTAAACTTGAAAAATGATCACTAAATATGCAAGTTCTTTAACTGAACAGTTAAACACTAATGATGCAATATTCTGTCCTAGCTCATCTATTCCATGATTAACCCCTAATCCTATTCTGCAATTTAATTGAATGTCACAGAACCTATACTCAAAGAGTTGTTGATTTCTTGTTTAAAGTAGTTCTTTTGAGGAAGAGATCTGTTTATAAAATGATGAGGAGATTGCAGAGATTTCAGACCTTATAGTGATGTTATCTTTTGTTCCTATGGTTATGGATCACTTGTAGTTTTCAGAACAAAAAGACATTTGTAAATAATGAAGGCTGTCTTGTGAATCCTAACAACTAAAATAATCTATTGTGCAAAGGATGACAGTGTGACTATGAGATGCAAGTGCAATAAGTTGATCTAAAAATGAACCTAAGATGCTACTAAACTAGCACAATGTTGAACTATAAGTCATCATCAAACTTGAAACAAAGTAGCTGAACATGAATTAAATGCAAAATGAAACTCCGGAGCATTCTAATTAACATGCATTATTCTATGAAGTTACAAAATCTGTTTGTTCATCATTAGTGATATTTTGGAAGAGTCCCTTCTTGTGGAAGAGGTAGAACAATTCTGACTGTGGACTTGTATGCAATTGAAAGCAAATGAACTGAAAGCAAATGAAAGACTTAGTTATCACATCACGGTCATATCTTGAACTTCTTAAGGATGTCTTGGAAGAATTTCTTCTTGTGGAAGAGTGATTAGAACAAGTGCAACTGTGATAGTGAAAAGAAAAAACTACAACTAATTCCTACAGTACTATAGCTATTCATCATTCATCATTATAATATGTTGGAAGAATGTCTTCTTGTGGAAGAACTGGAATGAATATAACTACAGTATCTAGTTAAAAACAAATACAAATTCAACTCCTATCCTACAGTACCATAGTCATTAAACATTCATCATTTTAGTCTATTGGAAGAGTGTCTTCTTGTGGAAGAGCTGGAACGAATATGACTACAGTAGCTAGTTAAAAATAAATACAAATTTAACTCCTATCTTACAATACCATAGTCATTAATCATTCATCATTTTGGTCTGTTGGAAGAGTGTCTTCTTGTGGAAGAACTGGAACGAATACGACTACAGTAGATAAAACAAAACAATTACCAATTCAAATGCAAAACGTAAAGGCAGCTAGGAAAAACTTATCTAGTTTACGCAAAAGAAATCCGTGCAAGAGGCAGGGGCCCTCTACCACTTGACGGCATTCAACTCCAAATTAAATCATGCCTTCAAAATAACTTTTTCTGCTCCATTAACGATGCAATAGTTTGAACATGACACTCTGTGTTTCGGGAATGTATCACAGAGTTTGCACAAAATCTAGCAGCAAATCTAACATAAAATCTCTAACTAAGCTCTCGGTCTACTCAAGAGTTTATAAAGTAAATGCAAGTAACAATAATTACAACAATTTAGGAATAATGTCTTTCCTTATCCGAATCATCTTAGGAGTCTTTGAGGTGGCTGCGTGAAGAAGAAAAGACACCTGGACTGAGACAGTCCTAGTAGGAGTCTTACTTCACAAATGTGTTCCCACGTGCATAACCGTACCCAGAATTCATTTCCTCTTCCATGATGAGCAACAAACCATGTAGGCACGACGTGGATCATGCCCATATGCGTTTTTCCTCAAGAGGCCACCTGGAACATACTCAAACATAAAGGTAGTTGCAGAATCGCCGGTTAGCTACGGAATGCCTGCATTCTGCAGCTAGTTCCGGTCAAAATGCTTAACAATGGAAACAATCACAAAATTCAACAAGTCAGTCATGTAAACCATTCTAGAAGTAATTTTAACTATTTTTATTGATCAATTGGGTTCAAAATAGAAATGGACAAGGGAAAATGAGGTAAAATGAGGTGAAGGAAAGCACAAATTTGAGGCTCAACATAGCCATCACATGATCTTAATGAAAGAGTTTGAAGGAAAGACAACTAGCCATCATGTGATTTGAATGCGAGATTTTCAAGTCAAGCCAACTAACCACATGTGATCTGACTTAGCACTTTTGGAGCCACTTGAAAATATAAATAAAATAATATTTTTCTTCTTTCCAAGAATACATTTTTGACCAAATTAAAAGCATGAAGAACATGCTAGAAACACTAATATTTTTTTTTCTTCTCAAGTACAATGATAATTATGAAGACCAGCCATAGCTACACATTCTTTAACACCTAATACCAATGTAGGTTTGGGCTACCACACGTCCATATCACATTTATGTACATGTCACATTTCAAGAACCTATTCAAATAATATTTAAGGGATACCATTGATAATATCCTCCAAATGGAATTATTCTTCCCTAAATTCATTTATGACTAACTAATGGTTGATATTTCTAAGGAAGAATTAATAAAATTCCTACATGGATTTCACAAAGGAAAAAACATTGGCCCATATTGGATCTCAATTGAGTTATTCCTAATATGCTTTCACCTCTTGGGAGAGGACTTACTAAAAGCGGTGGAATACTCAATAACATCTAGACAAATCTTGGCCCTTTTCCAAACCAATTTTATTTCCCTCATCCCAAAATTGAATAACCCCTCTTCATTTGAGAAATTTAGACTTATTTTTATTTGTAATTCCATCTACAAAATCATTTATGAAATTATATCAATTTGGCTTAAGGACATTATTTTTGAACACATCTCTTGTTAGCAATTCAGTTTCCTAAAAGGTGGGAAAATTCATGAAGCAAATGGGTTAGCACAAGAACTATTGCATTTTATCCACATTGGTAATAAAAAATATATGGTGTACAAATTTGACCCATTTAAGGATTTTATTAATCCAATTAGCTCTACATTTGGTTAATCCTAATTCATTTGGGTTCAACCACTCCTTTGTAACCTAGGTTCTAAATTTTATTAGCTCATCTTCCTTGGCCCCCTTCAACACCACTTTTATTTCCTTCACCCCAAAATTAGAAAACTCCTCTTCATATGAGAAATATATACCTATCTCTTAATGTAATTCCATCTATAAAATCGTTTATAAGATTATAGTGATTGGTCTCAAGGGCATTCTTTCTGAACACATATCCCTTGAACAATTTGATTTCATAAAGGGAAAGCAAATTCATGAATAAATTGGGTTAGGTGCACAATAAGGTTCACACACTATCCAGATTGATACACTAAAAATTGTGGTGTACAAAGTTGACCTATCCAATGTTTTCTATAGTGTCAACAAACTCTCCATTTGGTTTCTCCTCATTTTTCTCGATTTCTGCCACTCCTTTATAAGTTGGGTTATAAATTGTGTTAAATTATCTTCCTTTGCATTCTTTATTAATTGTGAAACCACTGATTTCTTCCTTTATAGAAGAGTCCTGAGGTAAAGTTGTCCTCTCTCTTTGATCCTCTTTCTTTTAGTTGTTGAGGGACTAAAGAAGCTCACAAACGATGTCATAAAAAATACAATACAAAAGGTATTTTTATTGGGCCAATTTGTTTTCTAACACATCTCCTTTTCATTGATTACATATTGATTTTCTACGAAGGGAATTTGTGGTATCTCAAACAATTAGAGGCCCTTCTTGGAGGCTTCTATAAATCCACAAGCATGAGCATCAATAGAACGAAATCATTAATTTACACGTGGGGCTTGACAAAGAAGGGGGGGAATATTAATATCACATATCATCTCTTCATATTGATGATATTATAGTGGGATTCAAATAACTAGGATTCATTCTAAATAAAAAAAATTATAAGAAAATGGATTGGTTATGCCTCATTGCAGTGATAGAAAAGAGAATCCACATCTAGTGCAATAGATGGATTTCCCCAACTAGCCATTTGGTTCTTGTGAAAGTTTTTATTGAGATAGTTCATAAACTATGAAAACCCAAATACTTATTAATGTGGTTCCTTATTCACAATAAATCACTCACATGGGATAATATGAAAAAAACATATTTTCAAGGATTGAGTATTTGCACTATATTCCACCAAGATGACAAAACAATTTTACATATTTTTCTCAACTACCCTTTCATTTTCTTTGTGTGGGAAGAAATTCACAGTTCCCAGGGTCCCTGTTATCTTGGGGGAGGTTCCTATGTTGAATATACCTTACACAAATGGTTTAGTTCACAACATTAAAAGTGGCATAAATCACTCCCCCTCACTGTTGTATGGGGTGTTTTGATTATAAGAAATAATGTAATTTTTTAAAACAAGGACCCTTTAGCTAAAAAATTTGTTATTAATATTTTTTCCATTTTGGACTCTTCTCAAAATTCCTCATGCATACTAGCCCATACACACTGCCCTAATATTTACACACAAATATACCATCCATGGCCCTTTCTTTTCAGTGTGACAAAAGGTGACCTATGGCAAGGAGGCACTAGCGGGGGGTCCTCTACCTTTAATCCACTTATAAATTCTCTTTTTTGTCTTAGGGCTAGCCACAATTTTATTTTGAACTCGTGGCACTCTATTTGTTACTACGTTTTGCTCAAAATTAGGGAATCAAACACTTACACATTTATGGAGCTTCTCTATTGGTTATAAGTTGGATGAAAGGAACACATGCTATACAAAAATACTCTCTTAATCCTTTATTCCATCATATTAAGCATGTTGTGTCACTCTTATCTCACATTTCTTATGACCATGTGTTTAGGGAAAAAAATAAGATGTCGGCCACCTCTCAAAAGTTGGACTGGCAGTGGATTGTGATGTATGGAAAATCAAAGAATACCAAGAGCATTCACATTCATAATATCTTCATGACTCTGGGCTCCAATTATCCTATTGAATATAATAGCTAACAAACGGTTTTCTCTCTTTTTTTTAGCTCATACCGGTCCAATTTTGCAGTTTTATCAAAGCAAAATTTCATGATATTATACAAGAGCAAATGATATTATCAACTATGAATGAACATGGCCGATTGTACTATGCTATTATGTTGGGCATGTAATTTTTTTTAATATGGATAGAAACTGTGTGTTTTTTTCCCTTTAGAATGCCATAGGAATTTGTAGATGTAATTTTGTTCTCACTAATAAAAGTGCATGTTTTTTTTTCTTTAAGAATTTTTTTTTCAAGAAAGAACATAAGAATGACCAAATGACCCAGTGAATTGCAATGCATTTTTTCCTCATGTATGCATGACATGCACATCAAGATAGCCCCCTACTACTTTCCTAGTAGCATTGATGAACTTAAATGAAAGGCATTTTTATCCACCCTACATACTTTCTTTTAAATATTTAAAATTCCTATTGTTTTGCATTTTCCTTTTGATATCTTAGTACACATGTGTAATAAATCACAAAAAAAAAAAGCTAACACGAATAGTTTGGGATAATATCTACCTTAAAACTAATTCACATTATGAATCTTCTTACGATTTTATATTTATTACTAATTAATTATATCCATTAAGAGATCAAATATATTGATGCTTGCATTAACATTTAACATAATATTGTCTTTGTCTAGGAATTTCTTTTTCAAAAATGTTGATAGTGATTGGATAACATGTTCATTAAAAACTTTAATAAATCATATATTATTTTTGTATACTGATATATAAAAAAAATTGTATAATTTGAGTGGGCTTGATGGTTAAGAGATTGTGTTTTCTCCTAATAGGTGGAGCATGTACCCTCTTATAAATTTTAGCAGTTCCATAAACAAAAGAGTCTCACATAACAATTTGGTGTATAGTTTATCATAACTTTAAAATTAAATTATTATTATTATCATCATCATCATCATCATCATCATTAAAATGTAATTTATTTAAATATAATATAAAAAATATAAAACAGATTTTTAAAAATAAAATTGAAATAAATATAATAAATTTATATAATATTTTTTTACTTATTTCGATTATAATTTTTTTTTAATATTTTACTATATTTCAATTTTTTTATAAATTTTTAAACCTTTATTATAGTTTTTGGACGTAGTATGAATGTTAATCACAAATGCCTTCCATTATATATATATATATATATATATATATATATATATATATATATATATATATATATATTTATTAAAGGCATTTGTGATTAACATTCATACTACGTCCAAAAACTATAATAAAGGAACGAATGTGTGTGTGTGTGTGTTTTAAACTCCATGTTATACATTTATTCATAAAATGTGTTGTTACAAAAATAATTAAAGATATAATTGTGCGGTAAAGATCATGGCTTGAGGAAGCGATGATACACACATATCACGTTTTGAGGACTTCGGTGAAAAATACAGAGAACAAGTTGTTGAATCATTCAACCACGGGTTTTAAGAAAGAAGTGTTATACAACATCTGAAGCTCAGTTGGTCAGAATGATGAAGATAAGATTATTAAAAACAATATTAGCACTGTAAACACCTCTCTAATGATTGGCATAAACATTAGCTCAAACAACGCTTTACATAACCCTTGCAGCAATAATATTGCAAAGATATCCTCCTACTAATTAAGCAATGATGAATTAGATGTCTTGAATAAGGGATTGAACTTCGCAATAGCCACTAAACGAATACCAATTGAAGAGATTATATGTAACTTAGAATATGGTATTCAAAATCTGAGGAATGAGGAAAAGGAACAAATTCAAAAAGACTGTGCAATCATCCTAAGGAAAGAAAAACCCCTCAGGAATAACTTAAGTAGAAGCCAATTATGTGCTCTCAAAAACCTTGGGAACAATGAAGACATTGTCATTCTAAAAGCCAACAAAGAAGGAGCCATAGTTGTGATGAACAAGGTTGATTATATCGCAAAAATGAAGGACCACCTATACAATAGTGGTAGTTAAGGAAAACCCCATCTCCAAGATTACCAAAGAAGTTAAAAAAACCATCATCCATTCCAATCTTGACGAAGGAATAAAAAAGGATCTTTCACCTATCAATGAAATTACCCTCAGAATTTATAGCGCTCCCAAAATTCACAAAAATGATGTTCCCCTTAGACCCATAGTAAACATTATAGGTTCCCCCACATATGGATTAATAAAGTTTGTGGCCAAATCCCTTGCCCCTCTTGTGGGAAAAAATGAATCCTATATAAATTATTCTAATCATTTTGTGGAGATCATCAAAGGAAGCAGACTGGGTCCTGAAGACAAGATTGTGAGCTTTGATGCAATGCATGCATATATTCACAAAGATTCCATTAGAAGAAGTTATATAGGTTGTGAGGGAGTTCATTTTCCTAGGGACTGCCAACTTGTTGAAGTTTATCTTCACTCCACATTCTTCACCTTCCAAGGTGAATACTTTGAACAAACCACATGGGTGCATATGGGGTCTTCATTATCACCCATAGTAGCCAACCTTTTCATGGAGAATTTTTAAAAGACAGCCCTGGAAACCTACCCTCTTAAGCCTAAATTTTGGACAAGGACCAAGGTTTGTTGACAATAATAGTGTGAATTGGCCTCATGGAGATTCAGAGCTAAACAACTTCCTTAACCACCTTAATAGCATTTCCAGTGACATTAAATTCATAATGGAGACTAAGGAAAACAACTGCATTACGTTCCTTGACATTATTTTTCTTAGAAAAAGAGATGGATCATTGGGTCATAAGGTATACATAAAAAAGGCTCACACAGATAGCTACCTCCATGTTGATTCTCATCACCATCCATCATAGAATATGAGGATTCTCAACACTCTCTTCACCAGAGCATGAAGGATATGAGATAAAGAGCATGTGAATCAAGAAATAAAACATCTAAAAAAAAAATTCTTAAACAAAAACTACAAGCTCAAAGATATCAAAAAGACCATCACAAAAGCTAAGTCTAGAGCCACTTCTAAACCTCCCTCTTCCATATCTCATACCTTTATTGGAAAAGCATATCTCCCTTACATCCATGGTGTCTTTGATAAGCTTTTCATGGTGCTTATAAAGAAGGGGATAACTACGTCATTCAAGTCGTTAAATACGATCCAACATAAGAATAAATATGTAAAATATGACCTAGATCACTTCCAACAAAAAGGCATTTACAAAGTCAAGTGCTCTTGTGGTAAATGTTACAATGGAGAGACTGGACGATCCTTCAAAATCCAACTTAAAGAGCATGGATAAGATATCAAGAAAGAGTGAATTAGATCCTCAACACTTGTCAAACATTATTCTAAGACCAAACACCATGTTTTCCTAAAAGATACAGAAATAATCTTTAAGGAAAACCATTATTACAAGAGAAAATGCGTGAAGCTCTGGAAATCATGAAACATCCCAACAATGTCAACACAGATAATGGGATTGAAGGCAACAGAAATTAGATCCCCATGCTCACACAAAGCTACAATCTCCACCCAATGACCACTCCTCCCTCATTAACCACAACTCCTCATTCGATTATGTAATTAATATCAACATCCATTAATAATATTAATTAAAGAACCATCAAAAACAATTATTTAAATATATTTAATCAAGTTTAAATATATTAATATATCTATATTTAAATATATTAATTAATAATTTTATGGTTAATTAAATTAACATAATTAACTTATATATATCAACTATCATTTAACACATGACTAATAATATTAATAGTAGTAGGTTGCACTGCTTTTTTTGGAGGCGAGATGGCTAGGGTTCAAGCGAGCTTTTTTTTTCCTCACAGCAGCCGCCGACACACTCCCACTCGGCCCTGCAGCACACATAGGCCTATTACCAGGCTCGCCAAAATCTTCTCTCCCTCCAGGCTACAGAACAAGCTTTAAATGCAGCCATGAGACTGAAACGGCAAAAAACGCAAAATCTAGTCCAGTCAAATGCACCTCAGGCAACGTTTCTCCTCCTTCTGCTGCCACCACCTTTCTTTAGTCAGTTCTGGAGGCACTGTAAGGTCAAAAACCAAAATGACCTTCGAAGAAGACTCAACCCAAACGTAGGCATTATAGTGACAGAACTCCATGCGTTCAGAAGCGTGGCTTTCAGACCTCTGCTTGCACATCTCTCCGCATAGCCAACAAGACAACGGACCTCCCTCCCTCGCAGGTCTGTGCAACCTCTGAAGGTCAGATCTAGATGAAGGGTAACCCCTCTGCAGCGATGAAGACTCTTCGACCGTTGTTCACCAGCGAGAGAACCCTAGAGCGCTCCTTCCCGTCCCAAAACCTCGATGGGTCTTCGATCCTCGGCGCAGCTCCATCGTTCTTGTGCCAAGAATGCCACTTCTCCTGGGGAACCGATATCAGCCACAAGGTTTCCCTGTGTAGCTGCGCACCAATAAATCCCATCTCTCTGGCCTCACGAATGCGTTTGGGCAAACGGGTAACCTCGGATCCTCCTTCCCCTTCTTTCCAGATCCAGATCTCTCTCGTATCAGGAAAAAACTTGCTTCTTTGGGCTCATTCAATAGATTTGGTGCAACATCTCTTGCATGCCATTGAACACAGGCTGAGTATTCCTTCAACCTTTCAGCGACTTCTTCATAGAGGTAAACAACTCGAAGCCCATCTACCACTCTCATTATACAACATAAAAAAAGATTCCACTGTGGTTTTAAACCTTAGGTTGCGGGGGGGGGGGCTAGCGGGAAGCCATCTTCTGCCCCATCTTTCTCCTACAAGGATGCGGTCCATGCTTAGCCCTCGAGGAAAGCTACTCAACCCTTTGAGGCTCCCAAGCCTTTTTTTCTTGAGAGACTAGAGGAAACCCCCTCCATAGAAATTTCCCACCCCAATATTGAAGATCAACTTCAACAGTTTTCAAAATCAGAAATCATTTTCCGCTTTAACGTTCTATGGCCCTGCACAACAGATATTTACCAATGGATTCACTCAACATGGACTAACAACTACAAGGTTCTATTTTTCTCAAAGGGTTTCTTCATAGTGGTGTTCACTTTCGAAGAAGACTATCAAAAAGCCCTAACTGGGGGTCTATGGTTTTGGTGAAAGGCAAGGCTATTCCTCACCCCTTGGTTTCCAGAATTCAATCCCTCTACGACAGTCATCACTAAGCTCCCTGTTTGGTTCAGGCTTCCAAACCTACCAACGCACTTATGGCATTACTCTTTTTTTTCAGGGAAATGGAAACACCCTAGGCCGATTCCTGGAAACAGATCCCTCTGTGGGGGAGAAAGGTATATACACCTATGGAAGAATGTGTCTTGAAATAGACATTAGTAAAGGTCTGCCTGATCTAATCAATCTTAAAGTTGGTGATCTCCTGTGGACTCAAACCCTGGACTATGAGAACACCGCCTTCTGTTGTCGACATTGCCGTAAAACTGGGCACCTTCAGAACACATGCACCATCTTCCTCGCCCAAAAGAAGAAAGGCATCCGCAAATATAAATCTAAAAGCTGGAAGCCATTCAATCTGCCTCCTAGAGATGACATTGAGTCCTCCATATCAGATGAGGAGGAGTCCAAAGAAGAAGTGGAGGATACTAAACAAACAAAGGATTCGCCCTCGGTAGGCCCTAAGGTTCCTATTGTTTCAGCGACCACACAGAAACGCACTCATGAAACTTCCTCATTTGATTCGGATAAGGAGACTTGTCCTATAGTCAACAACAGTCTTCAAGTGGTTCTGGCCCATCCATCCCATGATGGTTGGGTCAAAGTTAACAAAAAGAAAGGGAAAAAAATGTCGTATTGAGGATTCAACCCACTCCGGGTAGACTCCAATGATTATCTCCTTATGTTTCCTTGTTTCTCCTCTAGATCATTTTTGCTTATTTCCAATTCACTTCTGGGACCGAGGTTGATATTTCATCATTTTCAGATCCCCAGCTTCTTGCTTTGCTTGATTGTAAACTTTTCTCTGTACCATATGATTTCTTAATAGAATTAGTCTAATTCACCAAAATAAAAATAAATAAAAAACTATCATTTAACACATTACTTATGTCTGTACATTTAAATATACAAATTAAAAATATTTAATCAATATTTAAATATATTAATATATTTAAAATTTTATTTAAATATATTAATATTTTTTTGAATTTTGGCTTCTGTGATCCATTGAGTATTATAGAATTCTTTTGGTAATAATCACACGTAAATGAACTTCGTCGACGCGTTTCGAACCAACTAGTGTGGTTCATCATCAAAACTAGGTGAAAGATCAAATCAAGACTTTGAGTATAAATAGATGTAGAGATGATTCATCATTATTTAAATTTATTTATATATATTAATATATTTATATTTATTTAAATATATTAATGTATTTAAATCAATATTTAAATAATACATTGTAGAATTTGTTTTAATATATGAATCAATTTAAAACAAATAAATAATAGTAACTCCACATACACTCTTATAAAAATTAATATATAGTTTAATTTATTTAATTAAAATTTTTAAATTAATTTTACATCATTTTCATATTATCGGTTTGTTCCATTGATAGATTTCTCTATTTATCATTCTATTTTTCTTTTGTCTTTCCTTGACCTTTGTCCTACAATGGGTCTTGGTGTAGACTTTAAACATCAACAATTTAAAATGTCTATTATGGAACAATATCTGACTTCTCAAATTCAAAATTTTATTATTAATTATAATTTTATTTACTTAATGAATTTTTTTATTACAAATTTGTTATACGTTTTTGGTTATTTTAGAAGTATATAATTAAAAATTTTAAAAATCAATATATTAGAAAATAATTATGCATCATAAAGAAAAAAAATAAATTAATTTGTATAAATTTTAATTCATTTTTTCATAATTCTTATACTTCTTTATGCGGAAACAATTGGAATCTCACCATATTAAAAATATAAATCTATAGACAAAGTTGAGTCTTCCCTTATGTTCGGACTATTAGAGTCTTTCCATGTCCAAATCTTGCAATGACTATTAAAATAAGGTAGTCAACATATTATAGATCTAAGGTTTCTATGATTTATATTGTATGTAGAGTTATTTTTCGGATCCATCGCATTGATATTGGATTGTATCGACATTTCGAACCAATCTTTGTGGTTCATCATAGGATTAATGAAGATGTGAAAGTCAAATTTCAATAAAATATATAAATATGTATATGACTTTATGGGAAGATGAGGGAGCCAACGAAAACTATATAAAAAGGAAGAGGAAAGATTGTAAATTTGTAGGTTATAAATGAGCAATGAAGTGTTTAATTATTAGATATAATGAAGACTAATGATAAATTAAATTAAATTAAATAATGTAATATAAAATTAAATTAAATTTATATTTAAAATTAATAATTAATAATTAATAATTTATTTATTTTTTAAACTAATAATTATCAATGATTAAAATTAATAACTAAAATTGAAGTTAATAATTATTAATTATTAGTGAAAATTATAATTATTAAATAATAATTAAGATAAATGTGAGCTATTATTTGTGTAAAAATATTAGTAATTAGGATTCTTTTCAATATGGTGTAATAATTGAGACGTTAATCAAAGTGAGGTTAATTATGGAAGATGATAATGACGTGAATGGAAATGGGAATTAGAAAATGATAATAAATTAGAATAGAGTGTTAATATGGAAAGAGATAAAACAGAAGAAGCGAGATGTCAAGAGGTGCTAGATTTGGAGGTCAAAGTTGAAATCCAATTATCACTTATTTTCCAGCCATCATCATGATTAAGGTTATTAGGGTGTTTTCCTATTTCTATAACTTCTCTAAATTTTCTATGGTGATAATGATCAATCTTAGCCATGACACAAGCGTTTTCAATACAAATATGATGATTGGTCTTACTAGAATGTTTTCCCAAATCTAAGGTTTTAGATTGGTTATGCTTTATGTAAGCGAAATTTTCTTGAATTCTAGTCATAATGGATCAACCAGTCTCCCCAGTGTAGGGTTTACCACATGAACAAGGAATTAAATAAACTCATTTGTGGCATTTAGGATCAATGGGATATTTTACCGATTTGAGACATCTACTAATAATATTCACAAGTTTAAAAGTGGCTTTGATATTGTTCCTTTTTAAAATATGGGAAATTTTGTTAGTGGTTCCCATTATGTAGGGGAGGTAAACTTTTCCAACTACATCATCCAATTGTTGTTTATTTTTATGTGAATTTTCGGCATTTATGAATGCTCTGATTCCTTGGTGTATTTTGTATCCATTCTTTTGAAATGCATCCATAAGATGCTTCTTTTCATTTTCAAAATGTTCATGATCTGAAATTTGCACAGCTCTAGTTGCTAGAGTGTTGAGATACCCAAGTTTCTGAGTAGGATGATGATGAGAGTTGACGTAGAGGTATTGTTTGGTGTGGGTTTTATTACAATGGACTTGGTGAGATATGGAACCATCGTGATATCTATTAATTATGATGTCAAGAAAGGGAAGGTTGTCATCCTCCTCAACTTCCATAGTAAATTTGATAGAATCAAATTGATTGCTTAGTTGCTGCAAGAAAATATCTATTTTTTCTCTTCAATGTGACCAAATAATGAAGTTGTCATCGATGAACCTTTTCCAAATTTTAGGTTTTAAGGGGGAGGATTCAAGGGCTTTGGTTTCAAAATATTCCATAAAAACATTGGCAATGATCGGAGATAGAGGAAATCCCATTGCTATGCCACCAATGGATTTGTTCAATTTTCACCATTATTATTAAAAATAACAAGATGTATCAATATATAATTAACATTTAATGATAATTTTTACTTTAAACATAATATGAGTATGTTTGGGAAAATTAAAGGAAACATATTTTTGAATATATGTTTTCTTTAATATTTTCCTCACCCATTCATATAAGGGTAGGGAAAGAATATTAAATCAAATATATTTCTTTAAAATATGTTTTCTCTAATATATCTCCCATGTGTTAATATTTACCCCACTCTATTTTAATATGAATATGATTTTCATATTGTACGATGTATTTGATTCAATATAATATATTTATATTAATCTTATTTTATCTATTTTAAATAATTTACTATATTTTAAATTTATTATTTTTTTTTAGTTATTAGTTTTCTATTTGTTTTTCATTAATTTTATATTATATTAAATGGAATCTATAAAATATTTTGGCTCTGAAACCTATGCTTCTATAATTTTTCCGTCGGCTTTTGATTCCTTTATATCCGATGGTGCCCCCATGGGGGGTGGAGGAAGCCCCTCCTACAAAAACACAAGTCGATTCCAAAGTTAATCAGACTACCTCATGCAAATTCAACAATTCCTCAACTCACAAAACACAGCCAGAGGTGAACCCATCCAATACTAGCAATGAAGTTGCAACCACTACATCTACTACTTTAGCAACAAAATATCCAAAATCTAATGGTTCTTTCCTTCCCCAAATAGTCAAATCTCCCCTCCTAGAAATATCATTAAGAAAAATAGGGGCAAAAATTGAATATATGAGAGAGCATGCAATAATATGAAAATTTGTAGGTCTTTTACCTTCAAAAAAAACCTGCTCAACTAAATCTATAAGAAATGGACACTCAAAGTGGATTTGAAACTCAATTTGGGGTCAAAGGATTTATTCATGGCCATATTCAACGATATAGAGGATAGAGATCACATATTTCAAGTTGGACAATATTTCATGAATTCGGTTGGCTTATTCATGAAGCCATGGGTTCAAAGATTCCACCTTGAAAAATAATATTTTCCCGCAACCTCAATATGGATCTGTCTTTATTCTCTCCCTCGGGAGTTTTGGGACCCTGAAATGTTAGAAAGCATTGGTAATGGCATAACGAATTTTGTTATTACCTTTATACCATAAATCAAGGTTGATACACTTCTTATTCCCAACATTGTATTTATCTAGACATATCCAAGGCCCTCCCAACATACATTCAGCTGAGCAGTGAAGATGAAATATGGAAACAACCGATAGATTATGAACCATTCCCTTTTAGATGTTTAAAATGCCACAAATACGATTAGCTATTTTGATAATTCCTAGAAAAACAAGTCTAAACAAGTAAATTTGTTTGCGGGAAAACTCCCTAGGGCTAGGGTTGACAGCCCCAACAAAGAAAAACATAAAATTCAACAAACAGACTCTAGCAGTCACGCATAGAATTTGAATTAACAAAGTAGGTGTAAAGAAAATATCGATAAGTCATATGTTTGATGATGTTCCTGCATGGTCCAAAACCTAACTTCTCCTCCTGAAGTTGTAGACCTACAAGATGAATAAGAAACAAGAAACAAATCACAACATTTAAAGTATATAAGTATATAATCAAGTTATTCCATAAAAACATTCATTATACATTAATATTTATAAGAAATAAACAATTCAAATAAGAACAAAATATGAGTCTCTTTATTGAAATAATAGTAGCTAGAGGAAGTTAAGATACAACATGATCTATATTGTTGGTATTGATGAAATCTTCCTTCAAATTTCTCCTACCTATACCGAAGAGAAGCTCCTATCCAATAGTAGCATTGAAATGCACGATAAAGGGACTCAACATCAATGAAAGGAAACTAGGGTTTCTTAAATAAGGATATTAATCATTAGGATGCTTATTAGGCCAACTCATAAGGTGAATTTATAACATCAAAACCTAGTTGAGTTGGTTATGCCACGATCTCTTGTAGGTGATTTTTTATCCTAACCCATAAATCCCACCTAAAAAATAGTTGAATTATATATTATTTCAATTTTAAAAAGTTGTACACAGGAAAATTTCAGAGGAATCACCTACATACATGTTTTTACAGTGGGCAGATTAGTGTATAGTTTTTGAAAAAAAAAAATTGAGATATGGATAAGTATGCAATGGAAAATGGATTTTCCCAGACCAATCATGAGCATTTGATGAAAAGGAGTGGAAAAATATGCTATAAAAAAATATTTCCTCGAATCAAGATGGGTTTACCATGGTCACCAATAAAAGGAAAACAACCAAAAAAGGAACAGAGATCCAACCTTTGAAAATGTAGTAGGCCATAGCCAGTACACAATCCTGCAATGGCTAGAAGAAAACAAGACATTTATCAAAGTAGAAAATCCCAGAATGGAAGAGATTGGGAAAACCAGTGAGGAACCACCCTGGCCAACAAAAGGAAAAAAACCAAAAAAAGAATACATAATCCAACCTTTGAAAATGTAGCAGGCCATAGCCAATACACAATCCTCCAGCGGCTAGAAGAAAACAAGACATTTATCAAAGGAGAAAAGCCCAAAATGGAAGAGATTGGGAAAATCAGTGAGCAACCACCCTAGCCAACAAAAGATGTGCATACACAACAAATTGACAAAGATTACTAAGAGGATTTAGAAATGGAGGATGACCCTCAATATTTTTCTCATGCAAAAGATTTCGAGGAAATATACCTTCAAAACATTGATCTGCCATCTCTTGTAGAGGAATGGGGAAATAAAGACCCAACAACCATTCCTAAGGAGCAAGTTCAAATCATCACCATGAATACATTCGCAATCAAGATCTAATTCTATGTCAAGCTCATGAACCAGGTAATTCCCATAAACACATGTCTTCTTTTTCTTCTCATGTAATCAAATTAAACACTCCAAGACATAAATTGAGTATTTCGAAAGAACCAAATAAAAAAAGGGAAGTTAATTAATAGTCAATTACTTCAGGACCTAGGTGATTACTTGGTGAATATTGGTAGAGTGTCCCCAATGGATGTCATCTTTTCCCATCTCTCAACTCTCATTTCAACATCATCAATGAAATTCATCTCTTGTAATCTTAGGGATTTAATGGGAAATCCAAGCAAAGACTCCTAAAAAAAAACTACCAAGAAAACCCTCACATCATGATGATTTAGGAAACAAAATGCTATTATGAGTCTCCAAAAAATATTTTAAAGATTGTCTAGATAAATTGTGATTATCTAGCCCAAGATTCCAAAGGAGCATCAAGATGTATTTCTATCACATGGAACCCTTCCTTGGTCACTCTTCAATATTCCTTTTCTTTTCCCAAAATCCCAACTGCTAAATTTCAACTCATTGTTTCAACCAATTTGAGTTTCATAACCAATGTTTATGGCCCTAATATTTTTGCTAACAAAAATTTATTCCTTTAAAACCTCCAAAGATCCTCAAATGTTATAGTGGAAAACTCCTAGATTATAGGTATGGATTTTAACATGATAAAAAATCTCAATGAAAAAAAAGGTGGGATTCCTAGAATCTATGTATAAATCCCCCTGTTTTTCGAATTTATCAATAAATCCAAACATAGATATTTGAGCACGCAAAATGACTTATAAACTTGGAACAATAAGCTAGGAGGTGCATCTCAAATAGCTTCAACACTCAATGGATTCCTCATAGAAGAGTCTCTCCGTGTTTAAGGTAGTAATTTTGCAACTTCTATTCTCCATTGCCATGGTTCATATCATTGGCCCATAACAATCTATATGGAATGGATTGGTAGCCCCAGGAAAAAGCCCTTGAAATTTGAGGTTTTTTGGTTACGAGAGCCTGATTTTCTCTTTAATGTAGAAAAATGGTGGAAATAATCGGATCATTTTTCTAGGACCCATATGTATTGCTTCCAAAAGCAGTTAAAATATCTCAAAATGAAAATCAAGAACTTGAATATTGAATATTTTGGTAACATCCACAAAGAAGAACTAAAGCTATAACAAGATAGGGCCACCATACAACAATAAATAATATGAAATCAAAGATCTGAGGAATTGGAACATCAAGACGCAGTCACTCACCTCCTTTTGGAGGAAATATTGAAGCAAGAATAAATCCTCTAGAGACAAAAATAATGAGTAAAATGGCTTAAGGATGGTGAAAAAAACACTTAATTCTTCCATGGATCTATGATCAACCATAGGAAAAGTAACAAAATATCAAGCATCAAAACACCCAATCACCAAAAAGTGGAAATCCATGATGCAATAGCTCGGGAAATCATGAATAATTTTCGAGCCACAATCTGGAAAATAGCAGAGAACTTTCCCAAAGTTTTAACAAGGTAACAAGAGGATCTCATTTTGAAGGATATCACCATGCAGGAAGTGGAAGTAGCTATTATGGAAATTCCTAAGTGCAATTCCCAAGTCTCGATGGATTTACTGCTAATTTCTACTAGGCTTGCTGGAAAATTATTGGGTATGATGTTTGGTAAGTAGTAGAAGACTCTTGAATCTCCTCCTCTATCTCAACTTCCTTTGATGCCACCTTTTATGTTTTATTCCTAACAAATAACATGCCAATTATCCTTCAAATTTCAGTCCTATTGCAATGTGAAATGTTATCTATAAAATCATATCCAAAGTTATCGCCAACCAACTAAAACCTATTCTACCCTCACTTATCTCTCCTAAGAACACTGGTTATGTGGAAGGTAGAAAAATTATGGATAGGTTAATACTATCCCATGAACACATTCACTTGCTTAATTCATGTTAGTATCAGGGTATTCTCATCAAACTTGATATGTCAAAATAATTTGATAAATTGAGCTGGCAATTTGTTTTTCACATGCTCATGCTTTTGGGTTTGCAAAAATATGGGTTCATTGGGTTCTTACCCTCATTTTTAAAACTTTCTTCTCTGTCCTAGTTAATTTTCTCCCTCTCCCACTTTTATCCCCTCAAGGGATATTTATTAAGGAGACCCCATTTCCCATTACATATTTCTCCTCGTGGATGAATTTATAGGAAAATATATCAACTAAACCCTATATCTTAGCTAGCTAAAAGGTATTCCTCTTGGTTCCCATAATCTCTCTTCTTTTTACCAATAGTTCGGATGGTACTCTTCTCTTGGGCATCCCCACTATCAAAGAAGCCACTACCCTTGAATACTTATATGATGTTTCGGGAACCTCCATTAACATGGGAAAATCTCAAATCGTCTTTTATAATACCCCACTAGCTATCCAAATTTACATTTCTCATTTGTTTGGTTTGCAAAGGAGATCTCTTCCATCCAAATACCCGGGATCCCCTCTAATTGGAAATCCTATTAGAAAAAATGTATGATAAAATATTCTTCTTAAATTTGAAGCCAAATTTTCTTGTTGAATGTTTAGATCAGACAATGTACCCAATCGCTTGATATTGCTCAAATATGCCCTTCAATACCTCCCCACCTATCTTCTCTTAGCAACAACAACACCAAATCCATCATAAACAAGATCAGAAATATTCAACACAACTTCCTCTAGGGAGGTGCCAAAAGATACCAAAAAATGGGCTCAAGTTGCATGGGACAAAATATGGTGTCCAAAAAAGTGAAGGAGGCCTTGGTCTTCATAATCTAGATATACTCAACAATGCCCTAAGTGTTAAAACTTGGTGGAGATGGATAAAAAATCCAAAGGCTTTATGGAGCAAAGTGTGGAAACGTAAGTATGACCCCAACACCCTGGAATCTCAACTCGTCAGAATGACAAGCAACATCAGGGGTTACCATATCATAATGTTGCTTGGAGCAACAAACTTATTATCCAAAAGAATATTCCTGGGATATCAAAAATGGGAAAAATCCACTTTTTTGCGATGACTCATGGAATCAATGACCATAATTAGCTTAGAATGAACAACTCTGCCTAACTAGGGACTCCCTCATCTTCAAAGGCAAAATCTTAGTTGAACATTATTAGGAATCACCCCCCTGCACATCCTAATGGTACAATTTGAAGTCATGTGGGGAAGGATTGAGCACCCCTCCCAAAATGAGAGCACAATTATCAAGCAAAATTTAGAAAGAAGAAGAATTATGGTTCAAGAGGGAAACAATATTCTTTGTTGGGGTTATCGTTATTTAGGAAATTTTAACCTATTTGAAGCTTGCAGACTTCTCACAAGAAATATTAATGAGGATGATCAATGGAAATGGCATAAAATATGGAATCTCAAACATTAGCTAAAAATCCCTCTTTTTATGTGGCTTATGTTATGGAAAAAAATTTGACATGGGACTACAAGCTTCAAAGTTGTGGTTTTCAAGGTCCATTGACATTTCTTCTTTGTTTCTCCAATTTAGAAAATGTTTATCATCTTATTAGCAGTTGCAGCTTATGTGCTTCTATCTAAGACCACCTTGCTATGATCTTTCGGCAAAATACCAATTAATGTCCTCTTCACCCTACAATTATGGTGTGACTCCCCTTTTACTAATCCCATTTTTAACATATCGTGTGTTATGTTCCTATAATACTAGTGTATCCCATTATTGTTATTGTTAGTATAGCCCCCTTATAGTTATTTTTTTGCCCATGTAGTCCCCATATTGTTCTTATTGTGCCCCATAGAAGCCCATTGTTGTTAGTGTTGTGCACTTACATTGTTATTGCTATGTCGGCTAGGATTATATTGTGATCCATTGGACTCCTATATATAGAAAGGAGGTTTTGTCATTTGTATCATCCAAGAATTTTTCATTTATGTAATGTAAATGAGGTTTCCCCCTCGAAGTGGTTGATTTCTAAGGCGTTGATCTCACTTTTCTTCTATTTTTGGAGCTGGTTTCATAACAGCGTGGAAGCTCATTACAAAATTCATCCTATGGGACATTTGGAAGGAGCATAAAAAATGAAAATTTAAGAATATCAGGAACTTCACGGACTTTACTGGGATTGAAATAAACCTGAAAAAAAATCATTCTAACCAATATGGGTCTCTCCCCTATTCCTTGTGGAAGACTCCCTCTGTCCCCAATTTCTTCCCTTCCAACTCTTCCTTCTGGCCCTCCCCTCTAAAGGACTTCATCAACTTAACTTTTACAAAGCCTCGAAAGGAAATATACGCCAAGCCAATTATGGTGGATTCTTTCACAGCGCTAATGGGAATATTATATATTTTCATGCAGGTTCCATAGGCCTCAACACTAATAATGTTGTTTAAATATGGAAAATGAAGTAAGGTCTCTCAATTGCTATCAGCAAACAATTTCACAAGCTCATTATTGAAGGAGATTAGAAGACCATTATCAATATCTTTTGCAAAATACAATGTGGATAAGATCCTTCCAAATTCTCTAAGAGTTGGAGGATGGAATCTTGAATAGGTTATACTGTAAAACTCCTAAAAAAAACACAACTCTCCTCCTCTCTAATGTATGCAAAGAAGGAAACAAAGTCTTTGACAAGCTAGCTAATTTTGGTCTCAGCATAGCATCTCATCACCTTGACTTGGATTGGAGTGAGAAAATTCCATAATCCATTTGAACTCATTGTCAAGATCTTCATATGACACCCATTCCTCATGTCGCTTATTTGACACCATTTTAAGCCATTGGGTTCATGTTATTGTGAGTGATCATATGAGTGATCATATTGAACTCCCATTTGATGATGAAATGGATTACTAAGAGTTCTTAGTATTCTTTCAGTAAACAGAGCAATGTAGATCTAGATCATCTAATGAAAATATCTTTCACATATATAATTATTTTGATAGTGCCGCACTTGTTATTGAAAATATAAGCCTATTGGATAGGCTGGAAAAAAAAATTTAATACTCTGGATTTTTATAAAATTTGCAGTTCTCTTACTGGGAAGATTTCCAATCTTTCTTCGTGCATAATACTAGCACTATTGTATGACTATGAGGATCTAATATATTTGGTTTGTAAAAGTTGAAATGTTTAGCAAACAGAAAAGTCAACAGGTGCCACTGCCAAACATGGAATCCATACAACTTGAAACCTAAGAATTGGTAAAATCAAAGGGTATTTCATCTAAATCTATAGGGGAGATACCAAGAAATTGATTCGATGAGAGCTTATTGAACACATCTCGAGATTTCGAATCCATATTGGTATATTCTTTCTGTTGGAGGAACATTTTATGATCAAGGAACCTTTTGACAAATACCTCAAATCTTGTAGAAGTTAGTTATGAAGGAAAACGAAAGTGAACTCAAATGGTTTATACCTCCTGCAACTGTTGGATCAATCGATGACTCACATCGTTTTATGTTCAAATCAACAACATGCGGGGCGGGGTGGACAACCTTGTCGCAAGTTAACGTGGGGTAGGGTCCCACCTTAGTTGTTTTTCCAAAATTACCCATAAAAAAAATTGACAGTCAAGATTCAATGTGACACCCCCTACATTTTCTAAAACCGCCAAAGGGGTTCGTCGCAGGGTGGTTTATGGCTTTCGAAAAACCAACAACGGATTATGATGTACGTAAAGTTGGGCCTGCATAACCCATTATCATTTTAATTTTTGTTATATGTCTTTATGGCAATGTCAAATCCTGAAATGTAATTTGTTAGCATATATGTTTTATAAAGGGGCAAGATTTTCTTTATTAAAAGGAAACTTTAAATATCATATATATTAATACATAATATTTAAATATTGTAATTTTTACGGTCAATTAGAAAAAAAATCACAGTTTCATAATTGTAAAAGATCAGTTGCATAACTTATCTAATAGTTATCTTTGAAGAGGAAATAATAAAAATACCAACAGGGAGATGGAGAGGGGTTCGGAGTCTGGGAGCCCAAAGGAGTGTAATGACAAAGTATCTCACGGATTTTGTTATTGAAATGCCAGTTTGATTCCAGCTTTGGGTAAATTGTAGTATAGTATTCTTCTTTTTTTCTTTTTTTCTTTTTTTTATGATTACCATTTCATTTATGTTTTTTTTTTATTGGACTAAGTGTATGTAGGAGCAGAATTATTTAAAATTAGGACTATGAATTTACCCATAAATGGTATTCAAGTTTTGATTTAAATTCATTAATAGGTGCTCCACTTTTTCAAAAAATTTATTCTTCATTTATTATTCTACTCGTCATTATTTCTACATGGTTTAAGCTTAGATTCTTAAGTACCTGAGATATTAATCCTATTCCTCATCATGTTTCTTTTAACCACCTCTTAAACTTAAAGTTATGCAACCCTCATTGACCTAGTCAGACTAGTTACAAATGATAGATTTTTTAACTTAGAATATTCATTGTATCTCTCATGATCCAGTGTTTTAAGAGTTTCCATCGATTTTAATGAATGTCTAGGGAGCTAACCTCCTGCAACCAGAGGTTGTCTCCATGGTACTACAAGACTCATCAAATCTAGCAATAAATATGTGCTCATGGCTGTAAGAGAAAAATATGTTGAAACATCTAAGGCTTTCCAACAGTGTGATCCTTATCACAGGAAATAAATGTTTGATATTGTTTTAAATATGATGACATTTTCTTGAAACCAGGTGGATTTCCTCCCAAAGGGAAATTCAACATGTTATCCATCTTCAACAAGATTCCCCTCTTCCAAATGTGGGCATGTATAGGATGTCAATTGTAGAAATGGAAAATATCAAGAAGCGGGTGCAAGACTTGTTGGACCGCAGAGTAATCAGACCCAACTCATCTCCATGTGGTCCTCCAATTGTAATGGTGTAGAAGAAAGATGGCACATGGAGGATGTGCATGGATTACCGGGCTCTAGACAAGATCACAGTGAAAAAATGATACCATCTCCCTCATATAGATGATTTTCTTGATCAATTAAAGAGTGTTGTTTATTTCACTAATTTGGATTTGTGCTATGGTTACCATCAGATCAGGATTGCATAAAATGATGTGTGGAAAATAACTTTCAAAACCAAGAAGGGCATGTTTGAGTGGTCGGTGATGCCATTTGGGCTTGTAAATGCCCCAACAACCTCCATGCATGTAATGAATGATGTATTTCGGTCATTCTTAGATGAATTTGTGAATGTATACTTAGGTGATATTATTGTCTTTAGTAGAACTTGGGAAGATCATGTAAGGCATGTTAAGAAAGTGCTATATACTTTGCAAAGGGATAAATTGTATTCAAAGTTTTTGAAATGTGAATTTCGGAAAGCTTCTTTAGTGTACTTCGGTCATGTTGTTGGTGGACAACTAAAGATTGACCCTTGAAAAATTTGATGCAATTAAAATGGCCTAAGCCTACAACTATGAGAGAAGTCAGAAGCTTCTTGGGAGAAATTTAGTACTAAAGAAGATTCATAGCTAAATTCTCATTCATAGCATCTATTTTGCATGCTTTGACTAGTGGCAAGCCTTTCATTGGGAAGGAAAGAAACAAAATGCATTTGACACCTTGAAAGAGAATATCAATGCAACACTAGTACTAACCTTGGAAAACCTTCAACAACCATTTGAGATTGAGTATGATATCAGTAGTTATTCCATGGGTGTAATATTGATGCAACATCGTAAGCCTATTTGTTACCACTCTAAAAAAAATCTCAATTTGTTGTTAATTAACCCACATATGACAAAGAGTTGTATGCCTTGGTTCAAAGTATCAAGAAATGGAAGCACTTCTTTATATATATATATATATATTCAACTTATCTCCTTATGGTTTTACTCAAATTTCGAGCAGCACACTCGTTGGATGCAAAATTTAATTCCCCATCCAAGGAGTACCCATGTTGTATACTTTTGATGGACCCTACTACATGAAAAATGAGAAATACATGAAATTCATATATTTCTCATTTTTTTTGTATAGAATGGTCCATTGAAAGTATGAAACAAGGGTACTCCTTGGATGATGAATTAAATTTTGCATCCAATGGGTTCTCTCGCTAAAAAATTGAGTAAAATCGTACGGAGATAAGTTGAAAATACGAGTTGAAAAAATAGTTTCAAAATTTGATGGTGTAATCTAACCTTATTTTATTATTTCCACTATTATTTTAAAATATTCCTTAGGAGGCCCATTTTAGACCTCAAAATTTCTCTAATGATCTCATCAAATCAACCAACATCGTCATATAACAAGGCATTTACTAACAACTCTATCTCTCAACTAGATTAGAGCATAATGTTGGGGATACAATGATTTATAAACACCTTCATCATTTTCTCTCAAGGCACATACCCCATCTGGATGTTCACAAGGTATGTAATTTTAGGACCATTCCCCTCTTGTATTTACACATCCTCAAGAAATTTCCTCTTCAACTACTCTTTCCTATTGGATGCCTTACTATATCCTCAAAGAGTATTGGTATTGGTCTCAGATGCTTTCTCAATCCTCCATTATTTCTTCATGATGTGAAGACAAGAATGATGTGTTTATCTCTCCCTCTAAACTATGGAGGATATACTCATTCCTTTACATGACAGGAATATATCAAAGCTCCCTCTTAACTAGGGAATTGTTTCCAACAACAACTATATATTCTTTCATGGAGATCATGGTACTATCATCTGCTTGTAGGGCTCCTCTTTCTACTTCATCATGTCATGAATAAACTTCAAATTTCTTTATCATGGAGCCATATTCTTCCATAACTTATTTGTAAGGCTTTGGCCATCTTCTACATCACTTCCCTTCATAGTTTTGAACCAATTTATGCTAGTTATGTGTATCCTTATTTTCATTGGAAAGTGACCTTATTTGTCATCATATGGTTATCCTTCATACTGCTACTTCTTCCAAGTGATGTTTGTTTCATAATTATCCATCCAAATTTATCTATACTAGTTGTAGGTGAATTTCTGCAGCCTTCTTCCAATAGCCCTATTCCAATCCAAACAGATGCTTGCTTTAAAAAATCAAAAGTGAACATCAAACCAAAAATACCTCTTTATGATGGCCCATCGTCATAACATCTGCTTCTGCAACATCAACATCCTTTTTATACTATGTGAAGCCATCTCCAAGACATCCATTACCAAGGTTCTCCTCATTTACTATACTTATTAGAGTCTTCATAGCTTCTTCATGGAGATGTCCTTCTAATTTTTATCAGATTTTGATTAATCATATTGTAGATATATATTCACAAAATCTCCTTTCAATTTATTCATATATTTATTTCTCAGGATCTTTGTACACAACTCATTTTGCATAGGAACAATTGTTTCCAACCACCTCATATTGTCCATGAGGTATTATAATGTTGATTTTATCATGTCATCATGTATAAGAGTTCAAGTCATATTTTATCTATGCCTTCATGTATCCGTTATAAGGAAGAGTTCCTTCTTCTTCAATCATGCTCATGAAATAGAGCATTCTAACCATTCTACCCGCAATTAAGTGATTACATGACTTTATCTATTTATTAAAAGTTACCAAATATATGCATACCTTTTTTCTTCATGTGGTTGTCTAGACTTTCTTTTAGCAACTTCCTTTCTCTTTCTTGAAGAAAAACACTTCAACTAAATTTCCATGTTGCACTTCTCTGTCACCATGCCTTCATCCTTCCAAAATGTGGATCCCACATTAGGTGGAATGTAGACTATCTATGTAGCACTTTCTTCTTCCAAGTAAAGTTGAACCTCTTCAACAAATATTCTGATGGAGGATCTTCATGATCCTTATTTTGCAAATTCGTCTTTCTAATAATGATAAGGTGTGATGTTATATTATCTTCCTATCTTGCTAGATAATTTGTTTCAACCAAGAAAATTGTTATTTCTGTTATACTTTTGTGCTTCTACTATGATGCCATCTCAATTATTGTTATAATGCATCTTATCATAACTGTAATGCTTCCTACCATGACTGTCATCTTGAAAATAAACTTAATGTATGATAGATATTTAATCATATAGTTCTTTCACTGCTTCCTTATTTGTTTTCTTCTCTTCCGATTCTTGTACTTCTTCGGTCACATGGGCTTCACTTTTTTTATTTCCTTTTCTTATTTCCATTATTTAGTTTAGGAAAATTCCTCTTGTAGTTCCAATATTCATTACATTCATAATGCTGAATCTTATACATGTCAAATTTCTTTTGAAATATCTTTTAGGCTCAAACTTCCCAAACTTTCCTTTCTTTCTTGATATAGTTGCAAATTATTGAGTTTTCTCATTTGATTCAACTCAAGTATTTTATTTTAATCTAGTTTCTTCAATCTTACATAATACGCATAGATCACTAAATGGTGTAGCTTCCTTCTTTGCATAGATTCTTGATACAAAGTTTCCCCATTCATTCGATAGTGCATTGAGTACACAAGTGGTCGTCTCTGGATCTGACATTTTTTCTCCTATCTATTGTATTTGATATCTAATTTGAGATACCTTCATTAGATCTGAAGCTACCCCTTCTTCCTTTGGTGCTTTCATTTTGTATAAATTAGTTTTTAAGGATATTATTTCCCCAATTATTTTACTTGTAGAGTACAAATCTACCAATTTCTCATAGATCTCTTTTGATGACTTCAATTTTGATACAAAGGCAATGAGAGAATCCTTGATAGATTCAATGACGATTCTTTGAGAACTTACCTCTTCTTTCATATACTTTTATAATTCTTTAGATTTATTCTTGAGGAGTCTTTGTGATGGATCCCATGACATAATGAAAAAATCATTTTCTATGAGAATCAAACCTATTCTTTTATTCCATGCAAGGTAGTTTGATGTACCAACAAGTTTATTGTTCTCCTTGCATAAAGTATTCATTTGATTTGTAGATTGAGACTTGAATATAAAGTACTTTACAAATTAATATGTCACCTTGATGATGATGTCTTCCAATAGAGTGATCTTTAGAATGAGGGAGGGATGATCTTCCTTCTTCAAAATGACAATGTTTCTTCTTCAAGATGAGGAGAGATGTTATTCTTCCTTCAAAAATGTCTTGAGGTGTGATCTTCAATATGAGGTAGATCACTTTTATTCCTTTGATGATGATGAAGTGATATTATTGCTTCACTTGGATGATGATATAGAATGTGTGAGGCTTCCCAAGATGCTTCAAGTGTTTAAAGTCCTTATTTCTTTCGGATGGAGTAGGGTCTGTTGAGGTCTTCTTATCTTCTTCCAAGAGTTATTCCTTCAAGATGATAGGGTCTTTGTGATGTGATTACTAGATATCCTTGATGCTCTTCACCTTATATTCAACCCTTATACATCCTATTTCAATTGAGTGATCTTCAAGTTACCTTTCCTTGTCACCTTAGCTCTGAAGCCATGTTGTGAAATCTCAAGAAGCTAGGTTAGATGTGGTTTCTCTTTACTTTGATAATTTCTTGTGATGTTATTTTACTTTAAATTTATGTACTTATAATTTGATTCTTATTATCTTTATTATTATTATTTTCTTATCATCAAACAAATACCAAAACATGAAGATAAAATGGACACAAGATGTAGGCTGCTAGCTAGGGCCAAAACCTCTCCTAGAGAGGAAAACCCACAAGCAATTCTTCTCTTCTTATATAATTTTTAAATGATGAATTCCAAGACCATTATACCAAACACTGAGACCCCTCCAAGACCAAGTCAACCTCCTTTATTTATATGACTTCCTTAAATAGCTTCTAGAAACAAATTTCAATATTCCAGTGACTACTGCAACTTCAACCCTCCAAAAATTGTTGCAACTTCGATCCCCAACAATTTATGTAACTTCTACCCCAACAACTTCTGCAACTTTGATCCCCAACAACTTCGACCCCTAACAAATTCTGCAACTTTTATCCCTGGAAACTTTGCACATGTGAGTGGTAGAGGCTAATTTAGGCCTCCTTTCTTCTTCTCTCGCCTTGCTTCTTCTTTCTTAGAAAAATGAATGATATGTCTCATCGTTTGATCACAGATTTCAGCCTTATTTGGAGATATGAATTTTTTTCCTTTGTAGCTATAGAAACCCTAGATTATTCTTCACACGTGTGAGAGAAATTAACCCAAAAAAATTATATTTGTCATCTTCTGAGCCTTTTCTTGATTTTTTCTTGATTTTAAACTTCCTCTTCTTTTGATTGAACTTGCTTGGATGATCTCCCTCAAAGGAGGTCGATTTCTTCTTATATATAGGCTTCGAAGGAGGATGAATAACCCTTTATGAGGCTGAATTCTTCTTTGCAGGTTGACTTGGTATTGGAGGGACACTTTGACACATTGTGACTCAACATAAATTATTTTTAATTGATACAATATTCCCAATAGGTTCTATTACATATGTAAATGAATATTTTCACTTATTGACTCTATGACAAAAACTAGAAGCACATAATGGGTTCTTTGACCTAACAAAAAAATTGACCTTGAGCATGAAACCCATGATATAAAATAAAAATAATAAATTTCCTTTTTCTTTTACATCAAACACATAAAATAAATAATACATAAAATATTATGGAGACCGAACCTAGTTACAAATTTCAACATATTTATCTTCCTTTTATTCTCAGGACATTGGGAGGCATAATATCCAAAATTATGGTAAATTAAGCAATTACTTTTGACATATCATTCTTCTTTTTCTCCTTGGCCACTGATGCTTAGGTTAGTTGTCCTAATAATTTCTATAGTCCTCCCTCTAAGTCAAATGGTGAGATAATCATGAAAACCCATCATGTGTCTCGAAGCACCATTGTCCACCAACCAAATATCACTATTTGTAATGGAATCTAAAAGAGCATAAATGAGGACTTTCCCCTCAGCTCCCTCTGACTCTAGAATATCTTCCTTTTGAAGATTTGTAACACCATCCAACTTGTCTTACATTCTGAGACTTAGCACCATTTGGTAAGAGATCTAAAATCTAGTCAAGTTGTTGAACGCTTATCTCTTAAGCTGGCTTCGGTGGCTTCTCTTTCAATAAAGAATCAATAGTGTGTTGAATTTTTCTACAATATGTATAGTAAAATGTATTTTTTTCCAGATAATTACTTCCTAGTTGTTTCCAATAGTATTTCTATGCCATTGCTATCATTAAATAACTACATTTCATAAATTCTCAACAGTAAATGCAATAGAAATAGTAAAGAGCATAGAAGTATATCCATTCATAATGGAGACAATAAATTTCACCATGGGAAACCTAACCTTGGGAGAAAATCAAACAAATTTTATTTAGGAAAAATTATTCTTCAACAAGGTTTACTAATCAATAGTTTGTCTAGAAATATGTGCCAATATTCAAGTCAAAATATAGGTCAAATCATGGCCACCTTTAGCATTCAAAAACAAACTATTTAGAACTACACAAAACCCTCTTTCCCTATTTTGAGGTGCAGTCAGCATCTAATAGGCCTCAACTTATACTCTTTAAAGTTTGTGGTAGGCCCTACAACCCCCTGTGTCCCTATAGCCCTTATAGATCCTACATCCTATGACCCCTGCAACTAGCCCTCTCTCTTACTGCCCTCTAACTCGGCCTCCTTCATGTTTAGTTGTGGAAAATTGTTGCCCTCTTCCACACTAGAATAGTCCTTCTTACTCTTTGTTGGTGTGGAAAATGAAATGTCACTTCATTTATATATACTAGTCGAATGGGAATAAAATTACCCAAGTGACACATACTTTCATTAGATAGGCCACCTTAATGCTCCAAAAACCAATTTTTTTAATTTAATATTTCATAATTTTTTTAGGAATAATTAGTCATGCAAGAATACCTACCAATGCTACACAAAAATCAATAGAGGGGAGAACAAACTATCCTATCAATCACCCAAGCTACTAACTCAAAACTACCAATCTGTAGATTTTAGCGATCAAAATTAATTATTTATAGTCATAATTATATTTTTGGAAAGTAGAACTAAGTTGGAAAGAAAATATGAAAGGTGTGTCTTTATTGGTCATAAATATGGTTTAAGAGGTTACAAGCTTTGGAACACATAAGCAAAGAAGGTTGTGTATAGTTGAGATGTGTTATTTAGAGAAGTGAAATATGTTACCAAAGAAGAAGTCCTACCAAGGAAGAAAGAACTAGAGAAGATAGAGTTTGAACCAAAGAATGTTGAATAAGAATCTACAAAAGAAAATGAATCAGGATAAGAAGAACCATATACTTTGGTTTTGAGGAGATTTGTTTTGGAAATAAGGCATCCAATGGTATACTCCACCTGATTTCCATTCAAATTTTGAACTTTTTATTATTGGTGATTATCCTATAATTGTTAGAGAGGAAGTGGATTCAAAGGATGGAAATCTTTGGAAAAAGGTCAAGGGTGAAGAAATGGTGGCCTTGGACAAGAATGAGGCTTGCGATCTAGTGGAGTTTCCAAGTGGAAGAAAACCAATTGGCAGCAAATGATTTTTTTAAGAAGATGTTGAATGCAAAAGGAAAAGTGGGGAAATAAAAAGCTTGGTTAGTAGAAAAAGGTTATTCTCAGGTGTAGGGAATTGACTTTGGTGATATTTTTTCTCCTAATGCAAAGTTAGTTTCTATTAGATTTCTTTTATTTGTTTCCACTACTTTTGACTTTGAGGTAGAAAAAATGGATGTGAAGACAACATTTCCTACATGGGGATCTGGAAGAAGAGATATACATTAAGCAACCAAAAGGCTTTGTAGTAAAGGGTAAGAAAAATTTGGTGTGCAAGCTAAAAGATTCCTTGTATGGGTTGAAGCAATCACCAAGGATATGGTATCGAATATATATATGGGGAGTTGGACTCACAAGGAGCAAAGAATTTCACGATATGTATTCTAAATTATTTTTTGATCATCTTATTTATTTATTTCTTGTATCTAGATGAGATTTTGTTGATGGGAAATTATAAGGACATCATCCACCATTTCAAAACTCAATTGTCCTCTAAATTTGACATGAAGGATATTAGTGCTGAAAATTTCATTTTGGGAATAAAAATTAAAAGAGATCGAGCAGAAAGGAAGCTTTTCTTAAATGAGAGGAAGTATGTTGAAACAATATTCCAGAGTTTTAATATGTAGGAAGTAAATTGGTGAAGGTACCTAGTCTTGTAGGTGTAAATACCTCTACAGATCAATGTCTAAAGACACATGAATATGACATTTCCCTTGTTCCATATGTTGGTGCAGTTGGAATTTTGATGTATGCAATGGTATTGAGTAGTATATCGAACGTTGCACTTACGGTGGGAGTATTGAGTAGGTATATGTCAAAATTGGGGTGGAATAATTGGAAAACAATGACAAGATTTTCCAGGTATTTTCGTGACACTACTAGATAAGGATTGTGCTACCAAGGAAGATTAGTATTGGACATAGTGTGGGACATACATGGCTTTGTTGATGCAAACTAGGTTAGAGATCGAGTGCAAAATATCTACAAGTTGATATGTGTTTAACCTATTTTGAGGAGCAATCAGTTGGATGAGAAAAACACAAACTGTGGTGGCACTCTCAACTAAAGAAGTTGAATACATGGTAGCGACTCATGCAAGCTAGGAATTAGTGTGGTTATAAAGATTTAGTTTAGGTATTGATTTGGTACATCAATCTATAAGGATAGATTTAGACAACCAAAGTTCATTTTTCTTGGTGAACCCTACTTATCATTTGAAGAAATGACATATTTATGTTTAATAACACTTTTTGAGGGATATGATTGAAGACAAGGAGGTTTTTTTGGTAAAGGTGGACACTTTGAAGAATATTTTAGATGCTTTAACAAAATCTATGAACACTGAGAAGCTCTCTTGGTGTAGAGAATCAATGGGTATCATTGCCCTAACTTGTTAATTGTGTGCTCTTGTGGCCAACCATATGCAAAGAAAACAAAAAGTGGGATAATTTTCGGTATGCATTATAATATTTTCACCCCATGCAAAATTTGTATGAACCAAATGCATAGGGGAGTCATAGGGCTGAGAAAGTTTTTATGGCAAGGAGGTAAAACAAACTCCAAAAGGTTTCACCTTGTCAATTGGACAATAGTAAAAACTCTTATGAAGCATGGTGGCCTGGGAGTGAAAGATTCAGACCTCATGACTTGGAAAATGGGGGGAAATTTATTATGGTAATTGATCTCTAGTGATTATAGTTGGTGGAAGAAACTAATTCATTAGAGATGTCTCAAAATGGACAAGGGAAGATTCTTAAACCAAGAAAACCATTATAAAGGAGGCTCCCAAACAAGGAAATTAAATCTAGTAGTAGTCTCAGTGATATAGGAAAATATCACTTGGGTACCAATAAATGGGAAGGAAATCAAAGTTTGGATAGATAGTGTAATAGGTAGACCCCCCTTGGAATCCCTCCCATCTCTTCTACATTTATAACCTTTTCTAAGGAAGAAATATGGGCTTACTCTTCATATATATCTTATTGGAAATATGAGGTTAAATGGTGTGGTTGGAGCCTTCCTTTCATCCCCCTCCCCACAATCTAGAATATCTATCATCAAAAGTTAAGAAATTTTTGGTTGGTTGTGCCGTGCGGGGCCCGCCCCCCCCCCCCCCCCCGCCCTCTTGGTTCCTTAGGGGAAAATATAAGAGGGATTGAGGAAATTCCATTTACATAGTAAAATTTAGGTATGAATCATAATTTCGTATTCTCACATCAAGCTCTTGTATTTGGGTGAACATTTGGAATAGTAAAAACCACCCCAAGATAATAATTTGTTATTGGATGGTTTCTCACAAAATATCTTGACAGTTAAGAACCTTTGCAAATGCAAGATCCATGGCCCATAAATATGTTCAAGTCTTTGTAGGTTTGAAGCAAAAATAAGAAATCATCTATTCTTAGAATGAAAATTCATTAAACAAGTATGGGGAAAATTTTTGCAAGGGATAAACCATCATCTCACATGGATAAAATAAATCTACCAGTTGTTTCAATATTGACGCAAGAAATATAAATCTTCCTTTAATGGGAAACCTATTTTTAGAAGAATATGAATATATCTTCCCAAATTTGCATGTTGAAATATCTAGCTAGCAGGAAACAAGTCAATTTTAGAGGACTCTTAATTGCTCACATAGGTGGTAGTAGGAAGAAAAAAAACCTCTTATCTAAGCACCTAAATATAAAGGATCTAAATCTCTCCAAATTTAGAACATTGGACAAACTTGAGGATTGATGGCTTACTTGATTTAACTTACAATACAAATTCAACCCTCCTCCAAAGAAGAAATAGTTTTTTAAATTATCATTATCAAATAGTCAATTCCATTCATGGATAAGTAATCAAAAGTATCATATATTATGTTTTAATTGGGCATCAAATAAATACCCAGGGATGGCAAGAGAAGGGAAAATGGGGTTTTCAGGGGGTGGTTGTCTATTGGCCCAAAGGTAAAATTGAATATGGGTATTCATGGAGTTTGGGTGAAGCATCTAAAATTCAAATGAAGATGTAGGCTCTCTTCCAAAGCATACCTCTAGCTATGTCATTATCAATTAGATCTCTTGTCATCATATGAGATTCAAAAAACATAATCAAACATATTTCTCTTGGAACTAGTCCTTTTGATGTAAAACTTTTTCATTTATATAAATGAATCATAAACCTCTTAGCCTCATTCTCAAATTTTCAAGTCAAACATGTTTCTACAGCACTCAAAAAAGCGCCAAACAAAAAATTCTTCTTCTAGATCTGAGAATGTTCAGCATACGAGCAGGAACAATCAAGAGATAAGCAGGAATAAGCATGAAGAGTACGTTGATGATTTGTAATGAGAAAGGTTCACAACATGATGACTACATGACAAAGATGTTTAGGGACGATTTGTGATGATGTGTGAAGATAATAGAATGGAATATTGATCAATGAATATATATCAGTAGATGGAGTTGAGTCGTGATGACACCTTGATGTAGATATCTACAAGTGTAGATTGCAAAGTGGAATTCTTCCTAGTTGAGAGGGAGTGTTAATTTTTGCAACTAGGATCAAATTTCATATTGGAAAGCTCAGATGATTAACATAATAATTTAATTATATTCCTCTTTTCGAGAGGATCAAAATCGACCTATAGATCGTCCCAATTGGTTAAGCGGAAGTTAAGTTATGAATTATTTTATTATTTTATAGGTCAGCCTAACCGAATGTTTATTTTGTCAAAGCCCCAAGTGGTCTCTCATAAAGTTATAAATAGAGGCAACCTCAAGCTCATTTTTACAGAATGTCAATCAATCTATTATTTGCATCCATTGGTTTTTTTCATCTATTTTCTATCTTGGATCGCACAGGAATGTCAGGAGAGGATCACGCAGTGGATTAGGATCACAGACAAAGGCTTGCAATAGATCTGAGTCTATTGGGCCAATGCTGCAGGCAGGAAATGTTGAGGTAGCGGCCCATCTCAGTAGAGCCACATCCAGGGTGAGTCATACCCATGGCCAAGGACCCTAGAGCTTCAGGGAGAGCTTATGAAGGGCGTGGCCAAGCTCCTGAGGTCAGATCGAGCTGATCTGAAGTAGAGCTACGGACACAAAGTGTTCTGGTAGAAGCTAAGAGACCTTCAGCCACGGGCATAACATGTTAAGGCCACAACCAAGAGATTTTCTAAGCATATATGAATTGGGTCACCTTATATTTTTTGCGCAGTGCTTCTAGACATCAGTCGTTTAGTCACATTCGCATCAAAACAGTCATTGATAGTCTCTTGGATTCATATCTAGGACTTTAGAGTTGAGATCACTTGGTGATCTATCATATCCATGTTTTGGTATTATAGATCTGTTGATCTGTAGATCAGATCTGTTTGTTTCTGCTACAAGATGTATGTACAGTCGTCATTCAGTATCAGTTGTATTCATTCGTTTTCTAAATCCAGTGTAAGTGTATTTTAGTTCTTAGATTCAGGCTCCTTCAAGAAAAAGTATGGTTAT
The DNA here is from genome assembly GCA_034641835.2 of Pinus albicaulis. NCBI lineage: Eukaryota > Viridiplantae > Streptophyta > Pinopsida > Pinales > Pinaceae > Pinus > Pinus albicaulis. Next base: position 1,932 of record JAXQQM020061016.1, on the reverse strand, counting down.
GGTTTTATTGTGTGTATGCTAGTTATTTTTTGCATTGTGAAGATATGTATCTATGGATCATTGTACTCTTGTTGTTGGATCATTTGATGATGATGTAAGATGAAAAATTTTCAAGGGTTATACCCGTAGTGTGTTTTTCCCCGGTCTCGGACCAATCCTAGTGTCTCTATGTGTTCATGCTTCTATTCCTTTGATATTTTTACTTTCCGCTGCTTAGATGATGATGGTACTATTATTTCTGCATAGTTTCAAATTCTGTTGGTTAATAATATATATTTGTACAATTGTATAATTATTTGGGGTGAAATTAACATGTTATTGAAGAAATGTAACTATCAAAGTAAATAACAATCATGCTCAATGAAAAATTAACATGGAATCAAAGCTAGTTGAAGAAAAGCCTTGGAGATCACCCCAAGAAGACACTTTTATGGAAGCAAGCAGAGGATGGTAGATACCTAAAATAATTCTAGGGTATGAAGAAAACCTTATGTAGTTAGTGGATAATGTTTTGAGAGAAATCCCTGGTTTATGGTAAAATCTTGATTTTTGGTGTATGAAACCCTCACATAGCCTTTGTAAAGATGCTCAAGTACTTGGGATCGATTTGATAGATGACCTGGTTATTGGTAAAGTTGCTGATTGAAGGAAACATTGTTTTATGGCCTATGTATGGCCCTTGAAGGTTGGTTCTAGAGGGAGAGGATCATCTCTCATTGAAGATAAGTATTCCTTGACTTATGAATTTACTCTTGTTTACACTTATGGATCTGATTTCTATGATTTATTGTTGCTAGCCATTACTTCCTACATGTATATTTGAGCACCTAGATATTTCTAAACTCCATGATGAGATGTAGTGAGTGGATCCCTCTTGAGGGTCTTTGGAAATGCAAGAAAGATGGCTAGATCTGGAAAATATAAATATGGTTAGATCTGGAAAAGGTAAATAGGAAATTGAGCACTACAAGCTTCCTATGTGAAGGTGCACATGTAATACCGCAAGGCATGCATGGTATATTATTTTAATGTTATGATTTAGCTACAACATTAGATGGCTATGAAAGCCCTATGGTATATTAATAATGTCTCCTTAGAATATAAGATTGATTATGGATTATGTTTTCTATGAAGAAACGATGCACCTAGTAGTGAATGTTTTGATCTTGATTCTACAAGACTACTTATTGCTAATCTGAGATATAGTGTCATAGATTTATGATTTTCTTACATCCATTGTTTTTTAGATCCTAATTCTGACTCTAGTGGATGGTACTCTTGACTCTTTATATGCATAAGATATTTTGGATCTCTTATAGAAGGATACCTCATTGTTACACGACATTTTGTCATTGTCCATGCAATCCCCATCCCGAACATTGGAGGCTCATTTCTGTGACCAAAATAAAGTGTCATGCCTTGAAAATACCATCATTGCATCCCTTGCCATGAACACAACATTCCTTCTGTTGACAATTTCCTAAACAGACCATCAAAAACACATGTTTTTGCCTTGGCACTATTACACCGTTATGCCCTCGCACCGATCGAGAAATTAACACTAGGCCCCACGCCCATTGGTGCTATGTCCCAGTTAGCTACTTGCGCCAACCTATTTATGGAATGTTTTTTAAAAATAGAGGAAAATTTTCCATCATAACAAACTTCGTGGGTGAGTCATCTGGAGTGGTTCGACTGAATAACCATGGCCTCCCTCCTTTGGCCTCTTATTTCCACCTTTTGTAGAAACCTCCCAAGGGATAAGGCCTCCCTTCCACTATTGTAGGGATTCGAACCTCCTCCTCTCCCACTATAAATAAAACCATCTTCCATTGATGTGCTAGCTGAACTGAACATATTATAGCTAAAATGATGAAGAGATTTTTGTACATTTTGTTAGAAGAGATAGAACGGAAGAGACCCTCATTGAAA
>JAXQQM020077429.1:0-14870 GCA_034641835.2 Pinus albicaulis | reverse complement strand
AGTGACTGAAATTTCCAGCTACAAGGACTCTGAATTGAGAGGATTATTGCGGCGAGGTTTGGAAAAAGGCATGGTAGGAAGTCGAAATATCGGTCTGGGAAGGATGATTCCGAGTCGGAAGACAGCGAAGTTAACTACTCTGATTCGGAGGAGAGGAAGTCGAGGAGGAAGAGTTCCAGCAGCAGAAAGAAAAGGTCGAGGAAGGACTTTTCTAATTCATCGGATAGCGATGACACAATGCCTTCTGATTCCGATGACAACAATCGGAGGAGCAAGAAGCGGTTGAGAAAGAGGAGAAGAGTTCGGTGTTCGTCGGACAGTGACATCGATAATGAGTCAGGTAATGAGAAGAGGAGAAGAAGGAAGCATGCAGAGAAGAGGCATCGGAAGCACGACAAGAGCAGGAGTTACCGTGACAAGACGAATGAGGAGGAATCGGGTAGTGATTATGAACGAAAGCATCATAGGAATCATAAGTACCATAAGCATGGCCGAAAGCATAGTTCTAAAGAATAAGCGACCAATTCTTTATCCTGGATTAATTTGGCTGCCCATGTAATTGAATATAACTACATGAAATCAACGCAAGAAAGTGAAGATGGGGTTGCATTGCAGTAGCATATTACTCACAGGCACGAGTTCTCAAACTGTGCTTTAATTCAGCATTATTCAGGTTCTTCATTTGGTTTGATGTATACATGCTATTATAACCTACGCAATTTAAATCCCTGGTTGTCCGGTCTTAGTTAATCGTCTCTAGAATTTATCTTTCAACGTCTTTCATCCGACGTATATTGATACATGCTCTATGATGATTAAATGAACTTGGACTCTAATAGATTGCTGTTTCAAGGAACAGAAAGATATACTCACGGGACGGAAAATGCTCAAAATATGAAACTGGTATGATTACGAAGAGAGGCCAAGGTTGCGAGACGAACTTGAAGTTTTAAGACAAGGTTAGGAGGGAGCTTCTTAGCCTTGGCTATTCAGTTGAACATGTCACAACTGTTAACAATGATGAAGAAGAAGTTGCCCATACAACTGAGGAAGAGACAAGTGTTGTGAGTTTTCCGTTGAAAGAGGAAGAGCTTGGTGCGACGAAGCTTGCTGAAGTTGAACTAGATTCAAGCATGTTGTAATTATTGAAGGAAGATGGAGGTACTCACTTGAAGAGAACTCGTTCTGGTGAAGGAAGTAATGTAGTGGCTTTGATTATGAAGAAAGAAGTGGGATCTTTCATATAGAGACAGTACATGAAAGTTGTTGACAAGAGTTGTGTAATAACTCCCCATGTGTCGATCTAGAGGAGCTTGTGTTTGTCAATGTGATGGATGACTTTCCCTTGGAAAGTCGAGGTGAGTTTGCATTTAGTTATGCGATGGATGACTTCCCTTGGAAGGTCGAGGTGAGTTTGCATTTAGTTGTGCGATGGATGATTTTGATTGATGTGGGACTGGTTCAGGTATTATTAGACCTCATGATAGATGGTGTGAATGCTTGAGACATGGGTGGTGGATGATGACCTTTTTCGTGTTGAGAAGATAAAGTGTTTGGCTATTAGGTTAGATTAGTTTTGAAAGTTTAATTCTGCAAAGTTGATAGGTGAGTGACGTAAGGCACATAAGCTAGAGGCATAGTTTGGGAGAGAGCAGTTGAGCACCTCGATCCAAAATCTCACCGGTGCTAAGTGGTGTGCCCAATGTGGGGTCGTGATAGATGTGATGTGTGGCAGAATGAGTGAGTCAAGACGGAATACACAACACAACATGGCACAACACAAAACAAGCCGAAATGTAGAGCTAGAGCATAGAAAATCAACAATGAGAATCACAAGTTGTAATTATTTAACATATCCCATCAAGATTTTCATGCATAACCATGGAAACAATGGCTTCATAGGAGCACTTGTGGACTTGGGTGTGATGTCAAACCCTTTTTCGTGGATAACGTGAAAATGTGAATATTGCAGAAAAAGCTTGGCCCTGTGGGTCCCCAACTTAGGTTGAGGTGGCATATGCAATGAAGGTTGGGAAGTCTACATGGGCACCATGTGAGGAATCCAGAAGATGTTGATTGCATGACATGGCAAGATTGTTGATGTAGCATGTTGTAAGAGTGACACATGGTAGGCAAGAATGCCGTTTTTGGAGGGCTGAGGGTATGGTATTTGGATGACATGTGGCATCGCCAGAGGATCACCACGTGGCAGGGTGACATCACCTTGATGTTAATGTGATGTCAACAAGACATTGTAAAGGCAAAGTGACATGGAGTTAGATGATGTGGACTCTATGTAGCCACATGGATGCCTTGGTGGTGCCATGTGACATGCCATGTCATCTTGGACTGTGCCTATTGGAAGATTTATGAGGTTTGCCCCTTGTTGACCACATTTTGTCAACGAGTCTATGGAAGCAGAATGCAAAGACATGAAGAGTTTTTTTTAAAGGTCAAAGTCATGAATGCTAGTATGGCTGTTTAATTATGTAGCAACACCTAGGTAAGCCTCTGATTTTGGCAAAGAATTTCATTCTAGGAAGTTTTTTAACCTCACCAAATTATGTGTCTTAGGTGAGTCTTAGTGTTATATCAAGCCTTTGTAAAAAGTGTGTTTGGGAATAATTTAAGCATATTTGGCTAAGTTTTTATTTATTTATTACAAACACACTTAGTCTATACTTAGATCATATTGAGTCGCAAAATTTGGAAAATTATAAAGGGTACGAGTCTAAATGTGTTTTCCCCTTTCAAGGGTTAATATTGTAATATTTTGATGTAAAAAATATTTTGGTGCATGGTCCCTCATATTTAGACACCATGGCTAAAATATTTGAGGGTGGAAAAAATTATTAATCCCCTCTAGTGTCAATTAATTAATTTTTTTGGCTAAATTAAATTAAAATCCTAAGCCAAAAAATTAATTCATTTTGAGTCAAAAATAATTATAGAGAAATTAATTTCTCTCCAAGTGGAAAATAATCAAAAGTTTGTGGGTCAAAAGAAAGTCAATTTTTGGAGATTAAAAGATGATCAAGCTATTTTGAATAGTCGAGATTATTTTGACGAGGATCAAGTCAACTAGTTGTTATTTTCCACTTGGAGGGGTTTCTCTATATAAAGAAGCTATTGAGCTTCTATTTGATATCTTTGGATGGTGTAATTCTCAAACATTGGTATTGAGCTGCTGCTCTACTGGGAACATTTTGTATTATAATAGAAAGACTTTTGGGTTCAGTTCATGGTGTTTTTCTTCTGCTGGTCTCTGGTATGTGTTAGCTATGTGTGATCCTATATTGTGCTAAGAACATTGTATTGGTACATGCTATCTTAGGTGATCTGATTCACCATATGATTAACAATTTTCTTGAGAATATTATAGAGATTTATAGGTACGTTAGCCCTTTTGGCTCCTAGTTCACAAACCATGGGGAAGAGCTGACTATGTTTGGACTTTTAGAGATTTTATATGGTATTTTATTTTGCAGGAGGGTTTTAGCCAATATTTATTTTTCAAAATTTTCTCATCCATTGTTATTTATCCAAAATTGTTTCTCCAAAAATTTTAAGTTTTGTAAATATTTTACATTTGTAAATTACTTCTAACCCATTTTTTTTTGCAGCACTTGGGGTTTTATTATTTTTGGGGTTTCATATATATATGGGGCCTTGGCATTCTTTGATTTACTTGAGCAACTCTATTCTCTTCCATCTTATTCTTTTTACCTCAGCTTCCATCTCCGCCAACATCTCAGGTCCCAACGTCAATTTTGTCTCAGGACTGCTCCAATTTATAGGTGTATGACATTTCCTACCATATAATGCCTCGAAGGGCCTCATTTTTAGAGATTCCTAATAACCGTTATTATAGAAAACTCAACAAGATGCAAATAATCCTCCCACTTAGTTGGCTGCTGCATCACATACATGCGCAACATGTCTTCCAATATTTGGTTTACCCGCTCCATTTGTCCGTCAGTCTCGGGATGATAGGCAGTGCTAAAGTTTATCTATGTTCCCAGACCAGAAAACAAAGTTTTCCAAAATGCGGATGTGAACTTAACATCCCGGTCCGAAATTATAGTTTTTGGAATTCTATGCAACTTGAAAATTTCCTTCATAAATATATCAGTAATCTGTACTGTCTTGAAGGTAGACTGTATAGGTATAAAATGTGCATATTTTCTTAATCTGTCTACCACTACCATGATTGAATCATTTTGTCTTTTTGTTCATGGCAGACCTGTGATGAAGTCTAAGGAGGTAACCTCCCACTTCCATTCAGGTATGGGTACGGGCTGCAACAGTCCCGCAGGATGCTGGTTCTCCACTTTTACCTGTTGGAATTCTATGCATTTGCTTAGATATTCCGCAATATTATTATGCATACCGAGCCAAAAATATACCTTTCTTATTGTGGTAAGCATTTTCTGATATCCCGAATGACCTGCGTAATTGCTACGATGAAAATCGTTCAATATAAACTCCTTTAGAGTTATGCGGTTGGGTACATATATTCTCCCTCGGAAGGTTAGCATCTCTTCTTCATTCTTTCTGTACCCATATGTTTTACCTTGATTCCTATTTTCTTCCATTTGTTTCCATAGGAATTTATATTCCGGATCTTTCTGTGCCTCCTCCTTTAACTGTCCCAATAATTGGCTTTCTAACTGATTATAGTACAACTCATAAATACCCTGTAACTTTCTGCTTAATGCATCTACTACTTGATTTTCCTTCCCTTTTACATGCTGAATATCCATATCAAACTCACTTAAAAATGCATTCCATCTTGCCTGCCTGGAGTTTAAATCTGCTTGCTTGAAGTAACTAGTCAAGCTGCTATGATCTGTTTTAAGTACAAACCTCTTACCCTACAAGTAATGCCTCCATACTCGGAGAGCATGTACCAGTGCTGTAAGTTCTAAATCATAAGCAAAATATCTTTGTTCATGGTCTTTCAGTTTCGTAGACTTGTATGCTACCACTTTACCTTCTTGGGTTAAGATTTCTCCAACACCTTCTTTACTTGCATCAGTACAAACTTAATATTCCTTACTAGGATTAGCTACCGTCAAAAAAAGTGCTGTAGTCTGAAGTTGCTTCAGTTTTTAAAAAAATTTCTGACACTCAATCGTCCATTTGAAGACTTTCCCTTTCCTTTCCAGAGATGTAATAGGAAAAGAAATTTTAGAAAATCCTTTTATAAATCTTTTGTAACAACCATCTAATCCCATAAACGATTTAATGTCAGCCACATTCTAGGGTACTCGCCACTCCATAATAGTTTTTATCTTTTCAGGATCAACCGCTATCCCTTCAGCTGATATAACATGGCCTAGATATTGGATTTCTGTTTTAAAGAAATCACATTTACTGTACTTAGCATAAAATTGATGTTTTCTTAACATTTCCAAGACTATTCTCAAATGCTCCTTATGTTCCTCTAGACTTTTAGAATATATTAAAATATCATCTATGAATATGACTACAAAATTATCCAAAAATGGATGAAATATTCCATGCATTAACCTCATAAATGTTGCTAGTGCATTCGTCAGTCCAAAGGGCAATACCACAAATTCATAGTGCCCATAACGAGTGTGAAATGTTGTCTTACAAATGTCTTCATCCTTAATTCGAATCTGATGATATCTGGATCGTAAGTATATCTTAGAAAACACCTTAGCCCCTTTTACTTGATCAAATAAATCATCTATTCTTGGTATGGGGTACTTATTCTTGATGGTTAGCTTATTAAGCTGCTTGTAATCCATGCACATACGCATGGTTCCATATTTATTTTTAACAAATAGGACTGGTACTCCCCACGGAGACATGCTTAGGCGAATATAACCTTTTTCCAGCAGTTCCTATGGCTACATTTTCAGTTCATTTAGTTCTAGCACGCTCATTCTGTAAGGAGCCATCGATACCGGGGAGGCTCCTGGCAGTAACTCTATAGTGAAGTCAATATCCCTTCTGGGTGGTAATCCAGGGTTGTTTTCTGGAAAAACATCTTGAAATTCCTGCATTATAGGTATATCTTCCATTATTGATGACTTTTCCTTAGAGTCTGCATACCCTACTTGGATTGAATACAACTGGCATCCTTTTCTGATACACTTACTCATTTTGTGTGATGTGATTGGGCATATCTGTAATGGCCTTTTAACTCCTTGAATCTCTTTTCGCGTGCCATCCTGCATTCTATAGTAAATAATATTTTCTTTAAAATCTACTAAATTCCAATGCTTTTCCAACCAATCCATGCCTAATAACACATCATAAGATCCCAATGGTAGATTATTTAAATCCACTTGTAACTGTTATTCTGCAACTTCCAACATACAATTCAGAATCTTTGCAACTACCTTTCGTTTTTCCCTGGTAGCTAGCTGTACTAACCAGGAATTATTAAATTTATGTTCTTTTAAATTACATATTTCCACCAATTTGGGGCTTACATAACTCAAACTTGCTCCAGGATCTACTAGAATTGAAACATGTTTAGTTAGTAATGTACATTGTAATTCAATCATTGTGGGATGATAATCAGGTTGTCAATCTTCCAGAGTTGCATTTATGCGGGGTATGTTACGCGCCACGTCCCCCACTGTAGAAGCCTCCTGCAGATTTGCTATAGTATCGTTTCTGGTTCGTTGTGGACAGTTTTTATAATAATGAGCCTCCCCACAACCCCAGCACTGTTGGGGAGGTTTAGTAATCTATCCCTGCTCAGTCTTACTAAATGCTTCTGTAGGATTTTATTTTGCTGACCATGTGGTTCTTAGGTGATTATTTCCAAACTGCTTACTAATAGTATTTCACACTGCGCCTTTAAAGTTGCCACTTTTACTACCTTTGAAATTGGGATTACTTTTTTTACTTTTCTTTGGCTGCCAACTTTTTCCTCCTTCCCCCTTGGCCTTGGACTGCTGATAGCACATTTGTGCCTTACGAATGGCTTCATCCATGGTCTGGGGTTCACGAATTCAATTCATTCCTTCATATGAGTTGGTAAGCTACTCAAGAACCTCTGTACTTTAGCTTTTTCCTCTTGGAGATAAGGAACATAACGTAATAGGGAAGTGAACTTAGTGACATAATCATCCATGGTCATTTGTCCCAACCTTAGTTCATGAAATTATTTAGCTTTGTCATCATAAAATATTTCTGTCAAATACTTATCTTTAAAGTACTGTTGAAACAATTCCCATGTAATGTCTTGTTCTTCAATGTTGCGTACATTTTTCACTTCTTCCCACCACAGGGTGGCCTTTTCTCGTAACTGATAGATTGCTAATATGGCCTTCAGATTTATATTATATTCATATACCTGGAAGTATTTTTTCATATAATTAACCATGCTTCTGCCACCTCTTCTGCCTCACCATTGAAAGTTGGTGGTTTAATCTTGCGAAATTCCCCTTGTAGTTTTACTTTCCGTTTGCTTGTTTGCTTGTTGATATGATATATTGCCGGATTCTACTTCGTTGCAATCCATGTTTTTGCTTCGTTGGGAAGGGCTTCTTTCCAATATATATGTAGTGTTATTTTTCGTTTTTTGTTCTTCTTCATCTTGCATACCTCTGTCTGTACTTGGATGCTCCATCTCCTGGTTTTGTTTGTTTGACAGACTCTTTAATATCTTTTCTTGATCTTGTAGTAGTCGCTCATTATCCTTTCGAACACGTACCATCTCTTCCTATAGTTGTTGAATAGTGTTTAACAGGAATCTAGTTTGGTGTTGTTGTTCTTCTAACAACCTACTAGTTTTCTGTTGCTGTTCCACATTTAACTAAATCCATATTTCTGGGTTCATCACTGTTTGTGCTGGAGGATCCCCAGTGTTTTGAGGGGGTTGCTGCGGAGCTCCTCTTCTCATATTTTTCCTGCTAAAATGCTAAATGTTCCCTCTCTTATGTGCATCATTTAAACACAATTTCATTGTTAATTGACCCTTAAGGTCCCATCGTTTGAACTCCACTCTGATACCACTTGTCACATACATTAAAAAAAAAATGTAATAATAAAAAACAAAAATTATTTACTTTAACTGGGCTAGAGATATTTTGACCCCAGGACATTGAATATTACACAAGTTTAGAATAAGCATTAATAACTTACCTTGTTCTTACAATAGTTCATGTCAAAACAAAGTTTATAAAAAAAAATTCCAGAAATCTTAATACAAAAACAGAGTATGGATTTTTAATCTCCCTTCTCGACTATATAGAAATTTGAATTATTAGTGTGGCATTACCAATTGATTTGGCACGGTCCTACTTACACCTGTCAGCTTGGACTTTAATGGCATGCGGGTTGTGAATCTGGTGGCTTTAACTGCGCGATTCAATTTTTGATCCGCTCCTACAGCTGGTAACCATTCACGCCTTCCAAGAGGAACCCTAGGCGTCCTTCACAGATCTGAACTGTTGATCTTAGTTTTGGGCGGATCAAGGTATTGAAGTTCCACGAGTAGTAATCCAGACTTACCGCCATTTTGGGTTTTACTCTTTACACAGTTGTAATTATTTCATTTTACTATTCTTTCACTTCGAGTTTCCATCCCTCCCCGAGCTCCGAAACCCTGGTTTCTTGAGGGTTTATAATGCCAAGCGGCATGAGGCAAAACCTAGATCGACCTCAGAGGTAGGCGTTATTCTAATATTGGTTTTATTAAGAAACATGCATTTCGTAATATGTTTATAAGCTTTCCGGCTCGTCGGTGAGTTCAGTAGTTCTGTTGTAACCTTAATTACAAATTTCTCCATGGTTATGTTGCAGGTTTGGAGGAAATTTTCCTATAACTATATGGTGATTTTCTCAGGTAAGGAAAACATCGCTTTCCTGATTTATTTCCTAATTGGGTAATTTTTGAAACCCTCATGGTTCAAAACCCTCGATTCTTACTTTTGTTCTTCTTTTGACAGTTAACTTGTAGGTATGCTCTCTAAAACCCCAAGGAAAATTCTTCTCTGGAATTCGTTTATAATTCTGGATTCAATTTAATTCACTCGAAAGCTCCAGGTATGCTTGAGGCTTATCGTGTCGGTATTTGTGGCACGCCTGTACACAAAGCTTCGGAGTCCATCCCGGTTACCATAGATTTTCATCGGAGTTTTGTTTTTTTCTTTATATTTCTTAAATAACATTTGAAATATGTATAAAAGTTGACGGTGTAATTTTATTGTATCTCGTCAGGGTTTTGGAACATTTAGTAGGGTTCATCCCTTGGAGTTCTGTTTTCACGATGATTCACTGATACATTTGCTACATTAGTCTTTCGTGCTTACGAATTTTAATCCAACACCTTGAGTATATTTTACAAGGGTTTTAATCGCTGTGTTTGATGCACTTGTTCTCAGTTCTTTTAATTCCATGGCATATTATTTGTTTTATAAGAATTCGGCAATGATACTTTTTTTATGGTGATAACTGTTGGCAAATTGCTCACTTTTCCTGTCATGAGTTTGGAACTCCATTTCTCTGAAAATGATACTTATAGTTTTTTTTGTTCCTTCTCTTTTAGTGTGATTACCCATGGCATTCGCATGTAGTGAAGATAGAGTTAATATCAAGCTGAGTTTTTAGCAGAACTTCTATTTGGGTTTTACTTCGGTGCATGTGTTATTTGCAGACCTAGTTTACTATTGCACAAGTAGTACATAGACCGAACAGGAGTAGAATCACAGATCTGACTTTAGCCATTTTTGTCGAGAAGTAAACTTCTTGATATCGATGGAAAAAATAATAATATAGGGTTTCTTATTAGAGTACTATGATTCTTGCTTGGCATAATCTTGAACTCGTTACTACTCTATTGTTCTTAAGATTTTTTTTTTCTTGGTTACTACGTTTTCGAGATTATATACCTCAACAATATCTTTAAATGTTTCCATGAAAAGCACAGTAATATTGTTGTTTTCTCATAGGATAGGGCGACCATACTGCCAGATTTGTTCCGCATATAGCGAATTATTACTACATGAACAGTGTGTCTTGAGTGGGATTTCACCTCAAGTCGAGACTACAAAATCTAATTTTTATTTTATTTTTCAGAGAGCAGCATAACATACACATAATACAGGATGTGAACTACTTGTATTGTACAATATAAATATCATACCCAGATGTCAACAATTACAGTTACCCTCTAACTTCCACGTTCTTCTTGGCTGTACACACAAGGCTTATACCTGCAGTTTTTATTATGCTAAGTGTTTAACAGTAGCTCTGCTGAAATTTTCATTACTGTTTACCATATGTTTATAGTATAAATATTTTTCTGTGTTTATCAATAGTAACTTTCCTTTTTCCTTTTGCATAAAGAATCTTCTATTTCCACACAGAATTTTTAATAAATAGCCTTCACTATAATCTGATAATAACTCCTACAATAGTTAATCCTTCCAGGTTCATACATATTATAACAGTAAGGAAATCAAAAAATGTACTTATCTGGATTAATATTTTAAAGTTGTGGTCCTCCCAACCTTCAAGGGAGGCTATTATGTCCTCCACTTGCCCCCTAGCTCCAGAATTCTAGACGGTGACCCAGGTTAACAATGGAATTCACTTTCTGCAGTGACCTCTGGATGGCCAATCTAGTCAAGCTCGGAAAGTTTGGATTTACAAGGTATGCTATGAGATATTTTCCAACTGATCATAACCAGCTCTAGAAAAATTCTCCCCTTTACCAATGGCACAGAACCCCCACTCCTCCTCTGGGATTCAGCTTTATCCTCAGAGGAGTGGGTAACTGTCTTTCCAACTTTCCCCAACCACCTCCTATTCTTGAAACATTTTTACCATCTTCTTTTAAAAAAAGATTTTCCTTTCATTAATAATTTACTCCTAATTAATAAATCAGAAAAATAAATACTTGTTTAATTGATAGTAATTGCTTGAGTTTTTTCTTTTTTCCGTATAAAGATAGGCAAATTTAATCGTTCACTAGTTAACACTAGTTAACTTAATGAGGTCGTCACAGATTACAAAAACAGATATCTATTATTTAAAATATTATCAAACATGTACTTATTATTTACAACTTAAGATATATAATTAGATTAAGAAACATATACCTCTTATTTAAAAAATTAAAATTAAAACAACAATACACATAAACAAACAACCCACCACAAGAACTACCCTTGACATCTCAAAGAACCATTATGGAATTCGATGATGGTGACGTATTAGTGATATGACATCACTTGCATGACGTATAAATATTTATTATATATATAATTTTTGATATAAGAAGGAAAGAACGCATAAACATATATTAATATATAATGAGTCAACAGAATCCCCTATACTGAAAATTCTAATTTCCACATTTTATATGCAATCTCGTCATGTTGTTAGTTATGTACATGTTTTTGGTACTATAAAAATATAATGACTAGCAATTGCACCGGGGTGCAAGGGAACGCCGAAAGGAGGAGACATGAATCATTTTGTGGTACATTTTTAGGGAACATGATGAATGTGAATTTATGAGGGGTAAAAATACCCTGATCCATAGGGTTGCATTGTCACATGGGAAAAAAAGACTTATTATTCATTTAAAATGTAGTAACACATATAATTGTGTTCTCTCTTAACAGAAAATTTTAATTCAACAATACATACGTGTTAATCACAATTCAAGTCTATAGATCTTCAGGTCCGATTGAACTAATTAAAGTGCAAGTAGAAAACAATGTGGAAAGATGAAGTACATAAGAATATACTGGGCTGTTACTGAAGAGTTGCTTTCTAAGTAAAGTCTACTTTCCTTGAAGGAAAGCACGCTTCAAAATTAAACAAGTTAATTTTCCAACCAGCCAAACTCATTTTAATATAAGTTCAGTGTACACAAAAGTGGGTCATGCCAGTATCAATAAAGTAACAGTGAAATCAGAATGAGAACTTGTTAAAATTTGATGTCCAATTTAAACCTTTTTAACATCCCCATTAGTTGAAGAAAACACATTAAAATTGATAGAACTACAACAGCCTATTTACTAATAGGCTTCTCTCTAACTAAGGAGAAACAAAACCAAGCCATATAACTATCCAACAATAAAGCTAGAAATTTACTTCTTCTTCTCAGTGGTACCAGTAGCCCTGAAAAATAAACCAATCGAGAGTGTCATTTTTTTTAAATAAATAAGATTAGAGCGTCAACAAAATGTCATATCTACATATGCATGTCAAAATAAGAAATATTTTAAAGCATCTTAGCAAAACTGCAATAAGAAACAGTCCTAAAGTAAAGATAGCAGAAATAATGGTATCTAAAAATTATCTAACAAGTTGTCTGCATTGATAGAGTTGTCTGCAACTATCCACTTCAATAGAATGCATAGATATAAGGGGATATTGTCGCTAGCAAAACTCTAAATATACAATAAGGAATCTTCTATTGCTAGTTTCCTTCGTGCTTATCTGATCTAATACCAGGTGAGGAACAAAACCCAGCACTTTCCTCCCGGTGACAGGTACTAAGTACTATACAAATTCACAATTCTACTGGGCGCAATACGTTCCACGGGACGAAAATTTTCAATCCTGTCTTGAAATATGTTCACAATACATGATGGAAAATTTCAAACCTGTTTTGAAATATGATCAGAATACAAAACTTAAAATACCCACTTCACAATTTCACAATTTCATTTTCTTTGACTACCATTGAGGAAATTAACTTCCTTCACCGAATATACTTCCAAAGAAATAAGCTAATTGTGGCAGGGTAATTCCACAGGCATTCGTATCCTTTCTGGGCAAAAGAAAATATTAAAAAATTGACAAGAAGTTCCCCGGGCTTAAATTCTATGAAAGCAATGATGGGTTCTGAATAAATGACGGGGATATAATTTTTCCTCTATCAAATTAGCAGAAATAAACACTGGGGCTGTAGGCAAATATTGCATTGGAGAATTTTTTATAAAACAAAATCAAATTTTAAACTAAAATGATATATTTAAATTAAAAAGCAAACCTGGATGATGAAAATCTGATCTGTGGCAATGGTCTCCTTTATAAATGGAGAATAACCAGAACATAACCAGAGCTTATTCTTAATGTCAGTGCATTCTCGAATTAAACGGTGTATAGACATATAAAGATTAAGATAATTGCAGACGCCTGTGCATCTCCACAGTACCCGGCAATGATTGCCGGAGGCTGAGAGACCCCAAATTATTTAGAGCAACCGTTGATAGAGACAACAATCGAATTCAAACCCCATGGTTACAGAGCGATTTTAATCTCTAACCCTACAAGCACAGACAGAAACCAAAACCCACATAATCACAGCTTGGCGGCAGCAGGAAAATAATAGGGATAGCGATGGGCATCAAGCTCTTCAACAACGCCCGGGAAATCTCCCAGCCTGAGTTGACTGTAAACCTCTTTCTTCCAACCCCTGCCCACCAATCTATGAGCTTCGCTAACGCCGGCCTCCAATGTCTGAGGCGAGTCTGTGAAAACAGAATCCACCATCCCACTTTCCACAGCCATCTGAGCACTAAACTTTCGGGCGCCCAATACCACATCCCTTAGGGTTCCGGGCGAGAGCTTGCTGAATATGACGGCCATGAAACTATTAGGGATCGCGATGGGCATCAAGCTCTTCAACAACGCCCGGGAAAGATCCCAGCCTGAGTTGACTGTAAACCTCTTTCTTCCAACCCCTGCCCACCAATTTCTAAGCTTCGCTAACTGCAGCCTCCAATGTCTGAGGCGAGTCTGTGAAAACAGAATCCACCATCCCACTTTCCACAGCCATCTGAGCACTAAAATTTCGGGCGCCCAATACCACATCCCTTAGGGTTCTGGGTGAGAGCTTGCTCAATATGACGGCCATGAAACTCCTGGGAAACTTCATCCCGATGTCGAGCTCACTCATGTAAAGCACAGATCGGTCTCCTCTTATGAACCTGTAGTCATGCGCCAAGGCCAGCATGAAACCTCCTGCTGTAGCGTGCCCACAGATCGCGGAAATGGTGGGCACCTTAACCCTTATGAAGGCGGCAGCCAGCAGGTTTTCCAACTTGATCTTGATCCGCTACCTCTTCTGAGTGAGCTGGTAGCAACTGCAGCGGCTCATCCACCATCTCAAAATACGGTTAAAAACCTCCAAATCTACACATCTACCGCTATAATAGTAGACATATAGCACATAATGCAGTACTTACTGTACTCGACTCAGCTGAGAAACATGGATTTGTATTGAGAAAGAAAAAATAAATGAAAGCTAGCAATACCCACCGCTACCATCGCTATAAAATATGTATTAGATGGCAATATAGAAAAGTAGAAGCTGGTGTTATCGGCATTTTAAAGCCAACCCAGTGACAGAAACTGATTTGGGCATTATTTTCGCAATAACCCAACAATGAAACACACTCGGATATGATTTTTTTAATGACCCAATAATGGAAAAGATTTGGGTATAATTTCTACAGTGGCCCGGGAATGAAAATGAACTTGGGTATGAGCCAAAAAAATGAAAAATGAACTTGGGTATGATTCTTCACATCAGCTCAGCAATGTAAGCCGATTCGGATTTCATTTTCTACACAGAATATTTCGTTCTGCAATGTGAGAGAAACACAGCTTAAAAAGTTGAAAAAAAGGACCCCCGAAAAACTGGAAAGTGCCATCTTCGGAGACTCCACCAACACAGAGCAAACGGTGTGCCATCTGGTTTTGGACTGGTTTTGGATATCGTTGCAGAGAGACTGACGGACCCTCCAAAGATAAGGCAGAGCGCAGCGAATGAGGAGGCGAAGTTAAGCGAGTTTCAGGAGGAACTGGTGCAGCTGGCGGCTTAATTGAACGGAGATTATACAAACACGTGTAAAATTTTT
>JAXQQM020061690.1:0-50022 GCA_034641835.2 Pinus albicaulis | reverse complement strand
TACATACTATGCACTGTGTCGAGTCATAAAAAGGTATCTTTTTAACACCTATTTATCTCACATTAATTATCAATCCGGGAGCGAATTTTTATTTCAAGAGTGTACTCTGTCTGAGGTTGCAATTCATCCAAGAGAAATGCTGTGAAGATGTAGTATAAAATAACAAATACAAATGTAACAAATGCTTGAAAATAAACCTAATTACAGTGACATGAATGGAAAGATTAAACTACTTCAATCTTGCAGAACATCGATCAGGGATGCAGTAGCAATAACTCTTTCCCTTAGAAATCGATGCAAGATTACCAATTTTGGGGACTTGGAAGCAAAAGCCTCTATCCTCGACAGTTGGAAATCTTAAAGAAAATGAAACACAAGCAGGTTAAACAAAAGCAATTTAAAAGAAACACAAACTAAAAAGGAACAACAATCTTTATGCTAATCAAAGACTTGTAAATGCGTAATGAATAGAAATGAAACAGCAGTGTACAAATGAACAGTAATTGAACTTCTACTCTTTAATTCTGTCGACAGCCACGCAATAATCAACTATAGCAATCCATAAATAAAAGAAACAACAATTGAAATCCAATATAGAACAACAACGCTTTATAATAACAACTGAATACTTGAACAACAAATCGTACTTCTTGTAAAGAATAATAATGACTTTGTATTTGATCCAATTAGCAATAAAACGATTCTGCAATTCAAACAAACATTAAACACACTTCACACAACAGAAATAAAAGGATAGAAATACAAGCAGCAGAATGATTCCACCAGGGTCGGGCCCTCAACCACCGGTGAAATGCTGCTGCACTTTACTCCAGCATTTGAGAAATGGAACAAGAACAAGCTCTTTATTAATCAGGCATGAATAATGTTTACAAACATCTCGTACTCTCTTAACAAGATTCGATGCACAATTCTGCAAATTACAACAAGAAAAGTCTCCCCATTCTCCTCAATACACAATACATGCTTCTGCTTTTATAATCAGAAGGAGGAGAAATTAAATAGAAAATATAATATCCCATAACAATATTGGATTGTTGCCAACAACTTGATCAACCAGAAAATACATTTCCAACAGTCTTTCAACAAGAGCAAGGTGAATTTGGCTTTGCAGCTAAGATTTGGAGGACGGCCGCAACAACAGAACTGAGAAAATCATGTTCAAATAACCCTGCGTATCTCTCAATACAGGTCGAATTTGGGCAAAAATTTCTGTAATAAAGTTAATTGGGTCCGTTATGGACAAAACCCATGTTCCGGATTTTCCAGATTCTTCTTCATTTGCTCAAAATCTCAACCGAAAAACTGTCACTTCTTATTCCAGTGGATTTCTGAGTTGGAATATTTCATGATGATTTGGAAATCAAATCTGCAATCTGGAAAATATCTTGGAGGCTAAAATGGTGAGTGATATTACAAAATATATTAACAAACTATCATTGATAAAATTATGCATAATAATCATCAATTTATTAAAAATAAAGGAAAATAATTAATATTCATCCATAAGAGCATAAATCATTATAAAATGGATTTATATTATAAATTATAATAAATGACATGATAAAGAAGAGTAAGAATGGATGAAATAAGTGTTAAGAAGTGGTCGTATTCACGGCCCAACATACCCCCAAACTGAATATATTGCATGCCCTCATGCAATCCAAAACTGAATATATTGCATGTCCTCATGCAATCCAAAGACAAATCCCATGTGTTAACCAAGCAAGGAAAATTGTTCATCCCAACCCATGAAATGGATGGAACAAATGCATGTTTCCTCAAATAATGAATATTAAATTTTAGCAATCTTGATAAAGGCATAATTTTTTTTGGAGTTGATGTTCAAATGTATATGAAGTTGCAGAAAAATGTAACATATGTAACAACAAACTTCATTAACCATTTTCTCAAAAAATCAGACCGTTTTGATGCATGGATCATGAGATATGTATAAAAAATGGTTGTAGGTGATAGTGCATAATTTTTGAAATTTTATGAACTAATTTAGCGTGAAATTATCTGGGTTTGTGTATTTTAATGATACCTCTCTGTTATCCAGAAATCACAAGAATTCAGTTCATAGTTTTAAAGATATATGCAAATCAATTTCTGCACTATATACAAATGAAATTGTATGCCTTAAATGAGAAAGAAAGTGGAAAACATCCATCATGTGTAGAAATTCCCCCCCCAAACTGAAGAATTAACATGTCCTCATGCGATGCTACAAATCAAAGAGAGGTGGTTGCTACAATCTGTTAACATCGATGCTTGGTGTAAAACAACATGGAATAAGGGAGGTGTTGAGAATGAATAAGAATATCACTGACATGGTCAAAAGAAAGAAATGAAGGAGATCAACACTCCCCCAAACTAAAAGATAAGACGTGTCTAAAAAATGGGAAGTGGTAAAGATATGGAATGAATGATGATAAACAATGCTCAATGGATTTTCATGAAATTCTCCTAAATTCATAATAAATCAGAAAATTATGTTTTTTTTTACCTCAAGTGTTACCTTCAAAAAAAATGTGGAAGGACATGTAGGAACTAGCCTTTGTTGAAGTTGATGTAGGCTGAGCGAATACTGAAAGTGATGCAAAAGGTAGAAGCCATGCAAGCACATCATGTCTGAAGAATTGTATGCATTCGCGAGCCTTTGCTGTTTAGTTGCAATAGTGATCATGCTGCGGATAAAATTTTCCCCATACTTGTTGTTCTCCTGTAAACAAATCACAATTTTGTATGCAATTTTCTTGAATCCACGGTTTTGGTTTTAAATGGCAACAGATAAGACGCATGCAAAAAAATTCAAGCAGAAAAAAAAATTTATGTAAAAATGCAGTATTAGTATTGTGGCAAATCAGCAAAATAAAAGAGCAGCATACTGTACAACAATTGTACAACATGGAAAGACATACATACTTATGATACAATCAATGAAATTATAGCATTTACTGAAATCCATGCATGTGATAAATCGTAAACAGATATAGAAGCGTTTTGTAATGATTCAAGGATAAGGAGAAGGGACAACTTAAGATAAACATAAGTACAAATGCGTTTATTACCCACTTAAATTAATGTGATCGATTTATGATGATTTTCATGTATAATAGGTTCGAAATCAAAGGTTAAGGATTCATACTTTTATCTGATATTTAAATAGAGATATAGGAAAAATGGTTTAATATTACTATTGATGTGTATAAATGTGACTCCAATACCATCAGCAGAGCTCTGTTGCCCACAAGTGTCCAGAACCTTGACAGAGTTGCTCTCTCACCCTTGGAACCATTGTCCTTTATTTATGCTAAGGAAGTGCTTGTTAATTGTCATAATGGAGGTCGTTGTGCTGGCTTGGTGACCAGATAAATCACAATGCCATTCACTGGGAAGAAGTGAAAAGTGGGCAGGCTAGCTCGTGATGAGACCTCCTGTTCTAAGGACTTCTTAATTTTTTCAATTGTCCATTGGACCATATCCCTGGTTTGGTGGCCATGATGAGAATGCCACTTCACTTGCTTCCTTATGAACATGGTAGGCCGGCTCTTGATGAGACCCCCTATCCTCCATCTACCAAATTATAAAATTATTAATGAAATATGTAAATATTTTTTCTTTTCATATAGCACTTTCCTATTTATTCATAAAGGATGGCTCAACACTCCTTAAGAGTAGGGATGGTGGAAGAAGTCTGAACAGCTCAATAGAAAAGAATATGCCCTTGTTCCTACTTCATAAGTAAAAATCAAAGAAAGTTATAAAATATGGGAAATAACCAACATGATAAATATAATCAATCATATGACTTTAATGGTAATAAGACAACAAAATCATGTTATTGATTATGTCCCTTTTTCCTTTTTCTTATCATTACTAAACAATTTCCTTAAAAATGATGATTTCTTTTGATTTGCAGATTACAGTAATCTTTAATTTGTATGATTGTGTATCCTTCCATAAAGTGTATATTTGTCTTTCAAAAAGTTATGAAAAATTCAAAAAAAAAAAATCCTTAAAAAATTGTTCACAAACAAGAAAAATGCACTAAAAAAGTGTTGCTCCTTTGGAAAAGAACATTAAAAACAATTTGCGAAAATGTTGTTCCTTTGGAAAGGAACAGCAAAACAATCTGCGAAAATGCTGTTCCTTTGGAAAGGAACAGCAAGAACAGTCGGTGCTGTTCCTTTTGAAAGGAACATAAAAAATGAGCGGTGCTGTTCCTTTTGAAAGGAACAACAAAACTGAGTGGTGCTGTTCCTTTTGAAAGGAACAACAAAAATGAGCGGTGTTGTTCCTTTGGAAGGAACAGCAAAAACATGCAACAAAAATGTTGTTCTTTTTGAAAAGAACAACAAAACAAAAAGGAAAAAAATAAAGGAAAGAACAAAGCTAATATGCAATCCATTGCCAAGCAAATCCAATCAAATAGAAAGGAAAGTTTATATACAGGTTTCAAGAAAATTTCTTTACAAAATTGCTGCTACTGAAGAATTGCCTTCTGCAATTTGCATGGTGGGGTATTTATTGTTCAATTTCCACTGGAGTGGAGATTTGAAGATATTAACACCTGAAACACAAAAACATAAAAGAAATTAGAAAAAATACAACACTTTATTAAGTTACAACAGCTATGATGTTATTTCCAAGAGAATATCAAATCTATTAATGGAAAAAATGATCTTTTGAAAAATGCTCTGGCAGCAGTAACATGAATCTTGAAATGGGAACCAATTCTTCATTTCTTCTCGTCATGAATCTCTTAGGTAATAAACTGGATGAAATGCCCTTGTTTCACTAAAATTTCTCTCCAGAATCGCTCGTCCATAAATTGCCCTTCTTTGTTTTGCTAAGACCTGCAAAAAACAAGTGTCTACCTGCAGTAAAACATTAAATCATGGATAAAGAGAGGTGCCTGAGCTATCCTAATCCAAGAATTATGAAAAAAAAACTAACAAGTAGTTACTCCGTAGAACAAATCCACGGACAAAGTAAAATTAATTTATTACCTGCGGGAGAGCAGTGGCCAATCATGCTAACCTGCAGTGTTTCAATCATAACTTCTTTGTTTTTCGTCCGATTCGAGTGATTCCAAAGCTAAATAAGAGATAATTCAAAGTTTTATCTCCAATAGAAACAGGTTTTAAAAATTCCATGTAAGGGTATGTTAAATTTTCTTATAACAACCTGCATAATAGAGTCATTTTCGATTTTCCAGCTCAGACCAATAGTTGATATTTCAAGCATAGAGTATTCGTTTAATGGTGGATTGAGCTGATTCAAATTGGAGATGAAAATAGATTCATTTATTGATCTCCAATAGAAACAGTTTTTGAAGACAAGAAGAATTGATGGGTCAAATGTGTTAGGGAACAACGGAGAAAACAGAGTTTCAAGAGTGCTGATTTATGATAGGCAGTCAGTATTTTGGTCATAAATTCCTCATACGAAAAAAAATTGAGTGATTAAAATTGTGTTGTAAACCATATTCATAGAGGAATCTACCATAGAAACAGGTTTTAAAAATATAATCATTTAGGCCTCCAAAAACTGACTATCCCAACTCTATTGTTGAGCTGCCTAATAAACACCCTGTCAATGTTTTGGTTCTAACTTTTTCGTTTCAAATCAAAATGGAGTGATTCAAATTGTGTTAGAAATTAGACATCAAAGAATACTTAGGATAGAAACAAGTTTTAAAAATATTCAATTTTGATCCCCCAAAACATGACTGTCCCAACTTTGTTTTCAGGAATTTCATCAAGCCCGCAAGCCAAAGAAATGATATTCAAGCAATTTTTCTATATTGATGATAAAAATGAATATAAGTGTTTGTAGAATTTTTATTTGAAATATAATTCATCTACATACACAAATAAATTAGAATATTTATCATCAATGTTGATTTCCACAGCGCGTTGCAACAAAAACAACTATTTTTACCAAAAAAAAAAAAAAAAAAAAAAAAAATTCAAAAAAGAAGTGTTTATTTTATTATTTATTTTATTTTCTCCACTAATCTACTCTTCTTTGAAAATCGAATATGCTTATATATAACAGTATTTCTAGTGGAGCCATTTCCAAAATAAGGCCTCCAAAAATGCATGTTGATAAATAGTAGGGTATGAGAGGCCAACTTCCCTTCTTGTAAAAAAATTGGGCAAGAATTCTCAATTTCTTGGGAATCTTGCTCAGTCTCTTCTGTTTGGATATGTACCTCAGCAAAGGCTACAGATGGTGACTCTGTGACCTGAAGGGAAGCAGTAGGTTGTCTAGAAATAACTTTCCTAGGTCCTACTGATGGTTGAGATTCAGTTTTCTTAAGAATTTCATCAATAAAGGTCCTTCTCCCAAGGGTCACCAGTCCCTTAGGTTTTTCAAGTTTGGGAGGAATTTTGTCTTGTTTAGATTTTCTAGTCATTTAAAACAACAAGCCTTCATTTCTACCTAAAGAAAAAAAATAATTTACCCAATTCTGCTGTGAAGCGGGCAGTGAGCAAGTATGTTCCTTGCTCGGTGCGCAGGTTCTTACCTTCCATCTTTAAAACCCAATTCTCCCCAAGCAAAAAAAAAGGTCAAATGTGCATCACTCCTTTTAAATGGAATACACTCTCCCTGGAAACAGCGCCAAAATGTCGAGTCATAAAAATGTATCTTTTTAACACCTATTTATTTCACATTAATTATCAACCCGGGAGCGCCTTTTTATTTCAAGAGTGTACTCTGTCTGAGGCTGCAATTCATCCAAGAGTAATGCTGTGAAGATGTAGTATAAAATAACAAATACAAAAGTAACAAATGCTTGAAAAGAAACCTAATTATAGTGACATGAATGGAAAGATTAAACTACTTCAATCTTGCAAAACATCGATCAGGGATGCAGAAGCAATAACTCTTTCCCTTAGAAATTGATGCAAGATTACCAATTCTGGGGACTTGGAAGCAAAAGCCTCTATCCTCGACAGTTGGAAATCTTAAAGCAAATGAAACACAAGCAGGTTAAACAAAAGCAATTTAAAAGAAACACAAACTGAAAAGGAACATCAATATTTATGCTAATCAAAGACTTGTAAATGCGTAATGAATAGAAATGAAACAACAGTCTACAAATGAACAGTAATTGAACTTATACTCTTTAATTCTGTCGACATCCACGCAATAATCAACTATAGAAATCCATAAACAAAATAAACAACGATTGAAATCCAATACAAAACAGCAACGCTTTATAATAACAACTGAATACTTGAACAACAAATCGTACTTCTTGTAAAGAATAACAATGACTCTGTATTTGATCCAATTAGAAATAAACTGATTCTGCAATTCAAACAAACATTAAACACACTTCACACAACAGAAATAAAAGGATAGAAATACAAGCAACAGAACGATTCCACCAGGGTCGGGCCCTCAACCACCGGTGAAATGCTGCTGCGCTTTACTCCAGCGTTTGAGAAATGGAACGAGAACAAGCTCTTTATTAATTAGGCATGAATAATGTTTACAAACAACTCGTACTCTCTTAACAAGAGTCGATGCACAATTCTGCAAATTACAACAAGAAAAGTCTCCCCATTCTCCTCAATACACAATACATGCTTCTGCTTTTATAATCAGAAGGAGGAGAAATTAAATAGCAAATATAATCTCCCATAAAAATATTGGATTGTTGCCAACAACTTGATCAACAAGAAAATACATTTCCAACCGTCTTTCAACAAGAGTAAGGCGAATTTGGCTTTGCAGCTAAGATTTGGAGGACGGCCGCAACAACAGAACTGAGAAAATTGTGTTCAAAGAACCCTGCATATATCTCAATACAGGATGAATTTGGGTAAACTGTTCTCTAGAAAAGTTAATTGGGTTCGTTCTAGACAAAACCCATGTTCCAGATTTTCCAGATTCTTCTTCATTTGCTCAGAATCTCAACCGCAAAACTGTCACTTCTTATTCCGGCGGATTTCTGAGTTGGAATATTTCATGATGATTTGGAAATCAAATCTTCAATCTGACACATATCTTGGAGGATAAAATGGTGAGTGATATTACAAAATATATTAACAAACTATCATTGATAAAATTATGCATAATAATCATCAATTTATTAAAAATAAAGGAAAAGAATTAATATTCATCCATAAGAGCATAAATCATTATAAAATGGATTTATATTATAAATAATAATATATGACATGATAAAGAAGAGTAAGAATGGATGAAATAAATGTTAAGAAGTGGTCGCATTCACGGCCCAACAATATGAGTTATACCGAATCAACCTACAAGAGCGTGTGGCCTAAACTGATAATATTTTTGGGGTGATATAAATACACCTCATGGGAAGGCTTAAAGGGGAGATATATAGGATATTTTTATTATAGTCATTTTGTCCTAATCAGGTACGAGGATTCCGTGTGCCTCACACTCCAGGTTATGGAAACCCATGTTTCCTCATATAGATGTTCATCTCCTTCATATGAAATATGTTGTATGAATTAGAAAGGAGGATTGTTGAGTTGAAATTTGGATGTCTGAATAGAGAGTTTTTCTTGAAGCTAGTGGTCGAATTAGGTTGTATCATTTCCATTTTCTTTCTTTTAGTGTATCAATAAAGAAACTTTTTCTCATTCCTGAATATTATGATATTTATGCTTTATTTCATGTTATGATCTGATTATGTATGATTTAATGCTTTGTATCCTTATGCTTATATGATATAGCATTCATATCTTGAACATGATTTGGGAACTAATGCTAAGTGTATATGCTTCTTTGGAATGTTTTGCCGAGGTATTGAAGCTTTGAATGAAGCATAGAGGTTTGAACCTTGCGAGAACGACTTCAAACATATGACCTATGGGTACTCTCTCTTCATCCCAATCTAGTAGTTTATGGATTAAGACTACCATTTTTGATTTCTTCTTGTTAGTGTTTGCAATTCCCTTCAATCTTATTAGGGTTATCGGCCATGACCCTATGGAGTTTTCTCTCATGATAGAATTTGTCTCCAACGGGAATACAATCTTGTATTTTCCTTGTAAGGGTTTTTTCTCTCTTGATTTGGGTCGTTTTGTTTGGTTCTTCATTTTCCCGGTATCTTTGTTTTGTTGAAATTTGGGAAAGTGATCTTATATTTTTGTATCAAACCTACATTTTATTTTTACGTATTGCTTTATTGATACATGGGTTTTCTTTCACCACGGTCCCTTAAGGAGTAACTATTTTCCCCACAAAGGGTGCTACTAGTAGAGTTAGGATCAGGAAGAATAATAATACAATTTGTCTACTTTCACTATCCTTCCTTGAAGAAAAAAATAATATCATTCGAAAAGTGATGAGACTACTCTATACATTGCATAAGTCCAAATTCAAACTAGTAGCTATTGTAATCCCAAGTGAGCATCGAAAATTCTACCACGATTGCAAGCATTTTTTGCCTTCCTAGTCTCGTAGGTCATTCAAAATATTGTATGGAATCAAAATCCTCTTCCATAAAGGCTTTTAGAGTGGTAAGTGATTGATTTATAATTGGGATAACCCAAAGCTTTCCAACAAAGAAATAGACATAATACCATAGAGGATCCTTCATCAATTTGACCTTGCTAAAGACTCTTTTGGTTTTAATAAAAGCTTGGTATTTGAAATTCCAATTAATGTAGGAGTCACGAGGATCGGTTCCCCAATAGCGAGAAAATAGTATTTTCCTTTGTGTTTGTCATGTTTGAAACACTTCAATGGCTGACATTGTTGAAGGAGAATGAGATAGGTCTTCAACGATATTTGTAATTACGAAACCGCTCAAGTATGTGGATTAAAAGATGACTTTCGAACAAAACCAATGGGAGCGGATAGATCATCATGTTAGAATTTTTTTCTCAATATATAAATGTTTAGAAGGAGATGGAACTGATATGGAAGGTTGAATTGATTGATTAGCATCATTTCCATTCACTTTGTAGGAGTTCTATATCCATAATATTTAGATCTAGTTGCTACTAAAACTTGTGAATACATTATCATGATATCTTGATGTGGATGAAGAGGATGGATTATCTGGCCATTTTCTGTGAGAAGGAAAAGTATATTTCAAAACAACATGTGTGGGAAGGCCTTTTAGAAATTTAATAATTTCTATAAGATTTGGGCATTCTTACATATAATCATCTTCATTACGAGATCATACAAGGATAACGAGTTTTGTTTTCTTCATAAGGTTCATTTTTTGTTGGTTTCTCCTTTTGAGATGAATTTTGTTTTCCTTTTCCTTTTCCATTTTTCTTACCTCCCGGGTTGTTGAGAATTTCTAGTAGATGATTCTTTGACATTAACTTGGAAGTAACTTCGGGAAATGTTTTCATTGGGTGAATTTTACGTACCTACGATTTGAGTATTTTGAAAATTATTCCTAGAAGATTTTCTCTAATTGTTTCATTATAACCATTTACCATCAATGGTGTGAGATCCTGTAGGAGTTGAAACTTGTTGATTTTAGTTGGATAGGCAAGGTAAATTTGGGATATTTTTATACAAAGTATCGACTTTTGGAATAGACAAGGTCTATATATTTGGCATGAAAGTGCAACTTCTCTTAGTTACAACAACTCATTTAGCAACATCTTTCATTATATCGAGAATAAAATATTTAATGAACAATCTGCTAATATTTTTTACGTAATAACAAACTTTTACTAAACAAAATCTAAACCTCCATTCATGTATGTGATATGAAATGTAAGTGAGTCATATTGCTTTAGTGAAGTCAAAAATTTGATATGAATTTCATATCAAATGGGTAATTGAAAATGTGTTAAAGGTTTTGCAAGGAATTAAAATTGTGGAAAGGGACATGGTAACTTGATGTGCCATTTTTTTTCTAAACCTGTTAGGTTCATTGGAAAATTCATAATCTAATGGAATCATCAATCAATGAATTCCAAATAACACCATGGGTGATATGTGATGATGTGATTTGATGGATATTCTCTTGATTTACCCCTCAATTTGGGTATGTCGCTTGGCATTTTTAGTAGGAATGACTGTCAAAATGGATAATAATAACTAGAATCATTTGTAAACTAGGATAAATATAATAAATCTGAGGTTGCTTTGAAGGGTAACTATCGGTTAAGTATTGCTAACAAATTATTTTGGTAACCTTGAGAATTAAAGTCCAACCCACAGGTAGGATATCCACAATATCTTGGAATATCCTAAGTAGTTGGAATTGCATTCCCCAAGGTAGCTAGGGTAAACCATACAAGTTGTGATTTAGTGGAATTTGAAAAGTATGAGCAAGTGTAGTTGACTGAAAAGGTTGATTTTGATATGATTGACCATGTACCATTTTGACCCAAGTAAAGTTGGCCTTGCAAAGGTTTACTTTGAAAAAGGATTGACAGCAATCGTTATTTTAATTGTTCCTACACTAGGTTTTACAATAGGTATTTGTGTTATAGACTAGAATGTTGGACAGTTTGATAAGCGAATGCTTGGGCATAGTATGTGTGGGTTGTTGAACACGATATTTAATGTGTACTTTGGATAGTCATTTGTAGCATATATTGAGATGAGTGTTTAGGTATACTTAGGTAGGATTGTTGAAAAATTATTTTCATAATGGGTGAACAAATGTTTGAGGATACAGATAATTTGCTAGATAAAAACTTGTGGGGTTTCCTAGAAATGTTGTTGAACAAGTGTTTAGAAATTCTGGACAAATTGTTGTAAAGACACTTGTGGGATGCCTTGAGCAGGAGTATTTTTGGTATAGATTTTCTAGTAGTGCAGATAGGTTGATAAACAAGCACTTGTGGGCAGGCTTGAACATGCTATTGAAAATAAGACGGGTTCTAAATATTACTCATTCACAGGGAAAGGATCCCCAATCAAAGAATTAGAATTATAATAGGTTGACTTGAACCCACACAAAGTGTACGACCAAAATTTATATGGGTTTCGACGAAAGTTTGTCCCCAAGCCGGAGGATACATTCCAGCAAGGGGTTGCCATCCGAGGTGAAACATAGGATGGTTTCCCCCCAACTAGATTGTAAATGTGAATTGGATTTGGTTGAGGATTGTCTGTATTGCAGGATATCATGTTAACGTATGGGTATGATACCAAAGGTATTTCATACATATAAGTCATGCTACGAGTAGTAGTTTCTATATTAGAGGTACATAAACCGGATCGGGTTAGGAAAGCTAAGTAGTTAACTTGAAAGGAGTGGCTCTGAAAAAATTATAGAAAGAAACTAATGGCGATTAGGAACCAAAGGCCAAAATATGGAGACAGATACGAAGGTTGTAAACATAGAAGTAAGTTGGCCCATGGGACGAGTTTATGACATGACATGTAGGTGTGAAATAAAAAGGAGTGTGTAAATAAGGAATACATTGACCTAAATAGTTAAAAGGGTAAAAATACAAAGGATGCGGATTTGAAAAGGATGAAAAAGGAAGAATTGGAAAAACCCGATGGATCCTTTGAGTAAGAGGGTGATGATGATTCTTCCTCCTCTTATTTAGTAATATCTTCAATAATTATAAGACCGAGAGTAAACTTAGATTTGTAATTATGGTTATTGTTTGAGGTGAATTGAGTAAAGGAGTAGGTGCTATAATAGTTGAAGGTGATTCAAGATCCTACATGTTAGATTCGGGTTCTTCGATGTTGCATTTCAATTAATTGTGTATTTGAAATTTCTCGATAGCGTATTCTTCTTGAATAATCTCGATGTAACTTCAAGTCTAGATTGAACTATGTCTAATTCTTCTCGTGCATTTGAATCACTTCATTCTCTATTGTTTCCAATTCTACACTCTAGATATATCGGTTAATATGATATTCCGGAGTCTGTCGATTTGATCTCTTGCTTTGATTTTCTCCAATTGACTAGGTGTTGTTATTCTATAAAATTTGTCATGTCAAATGGTGGCTAAATAATTTTGAAGCCTTGAGAAAAAAATTTATTGCTAAATTGTTACTTCTTGAAGTCTTGTGAAGACATCATGCCTTCACATTAGTCTTCCCCTTTATTGTTTCCCTTTTAAACTCGAGAATTTTTTTTGTTTCATGAAGAAGCCTTTATAAAAAACCCCCCATTTTTTTCCCTCATTTTTACTCCATACTCTTCATCATTAATCTTTATTTTGTTCTTCTTTTCCATACACTTCCTCTATTTTTCATGTATCCCTTCCTTTCTTCATAAACCCTTTTATATGATTCCAAACTCATTTTTAAATCTTGCAGCTCCCTAAAATAGCTAAAAACCTTGAAAAAATCATAAAAAATACATTTTGTATTAAGGCTTAAGCCCCTTTGGGCTAAGTCCTAAACCACTTCCCCTCCATGAGACTTGGTCTTGGAACCAAGCGCGAGAAAAAAATTATGTGCATCGGAACTTTCGACAAGCGCAAGTCTTTTGTGTAAACATTAAAACCACAGTGATTAGCTCTCCTTTATATATAATACGATCCTTTGCTTTATTCACATAACCTTGAGTTTTATCAGGCACTAAAAACATTATGTAAACCCATCTAGATCATATTTTCCCCTTTGTAAATTCATAAAACCCACTTTTCCTATGTTTGTATTGAAACCCACCGGTTCAATGTTTTTAATGAAAAGAACCATTGATCTAAGGCCGATGGAGCGTCCATCGAGTCTCGCATCGGAAGTTTTGCGTAGGTGCATTTGAAAACCCACTCCATTGTCCCGATTTGGATTAGGACCCTTGCATATAACCCCGATCGCTTCATTGTTTCATATATCGAGCCCCACAATTGGGCGCAGTATTTTTATAATAAACCCTCCTTTGAACGTGAAATCCTTTGTATTTTCATTAAAATTTTTGATTTTAATATGTTATAAAGGATCTCGCGTGATGATTAAACTACATTCCCAACCCGTGATCATAAACCAATCAACGGCCATGCAATCTTGCATGTAGGAGATTTCAAGTGGCGTGTTAAATATTTTATTCACCACCTATAATTGGCTACCTTCCGATTCATCCTCCACCATCCGAATACGATCCTCAAATTGATGGCCCAAAATCCCAATCGCATCGGCCATCATTTTTTTTTTCCCCGACGCAGTATTAGCTCAATTACATTTGGGGACGTCCACGTGTCAAGATCCGATGGTGAGAATGTACCTCCTAACCTTCGTTAATTCCATACACCCCGCTTTATAATGTTTCACTTAAAATCTCATTCGTTGATCTCTTAACAGGATCAATGACCCACTCTTAGGTAACCCATTCCTTTATAGATTGTTTAATAACCCCAAGGAACAGTCTTGACCATCCATATTAAAAATCTAATGACGATTCATCTAAGGTGAAATGACTTTCTTGGATCTTTGAGTCCCGGATGATCTCATGGTTCATCCCTATGATCGGATGGTGCGATAAAACCACCCTACCTAATTCCCACCCTCACATCTTGTCGATATCATGCTCATTCACGACCGTCGGATCTAAGACCCCTAATCGACATCGATGTGCATTTTCATGTAGACTCATGCCGGAGGATAATTCTCAAAAATCACGCGATATGGGCGGTGGTGAAATGCTACATGTCACCCTGCGACGCTATCGCATTCAAAAAGGAAAAAACCGCCTTCCTCCCCCTTTTATTGCGTGATATTGCGGTTTCTCAAGTAAAACAGATTTCCCCTTTTTATGTCGCATTTTCATCGTGTTCCTCCCCATCGTTGATCTCTATAGATGTTGTTCGAATTAATCTGGCCATTACATTGTCAATCTCTTCTGCATACTAGGGAGCCTTCAATGAGCAACCTCGCTGTTGATCTTTGTGGGCCAAGCTATCCGATAACCCAGAATCATTCGGGAAACCCCAAATTTCCCTTCAACACATTTCCCTCTGCCAAAGGATTTTTCACTCATTTCCTTTTTTTTTCTTCCATTTTCTGATAATGTGACCCCTTCGCATTATTTGTTCACAACTAATCTCGATCGTTGATCAACATGGATCAACGGATCTGAATTAATTTTCCACCATTCTTCTGACTGCCTCCTTTGAACCTCAACGCACAATCTCCACCATTGGATTTTTTCATCCAATGGCCACGCCTCTAATCTGACCTGCGAAGCCGGTCTTACCCATTTTACGAGTTTTATTATTTTTTTTGTATTATTGCAAATTTTTAAAGATTTTCAGAAATAATTTAAAAAAAGAAAAAGAAAATAAAAAGCGGAGGATGATGATTCTCCGAAGACTCATTTATCAAAGAGTATCCACCTATAGGGTTCAACGCCCGTTTCATCTGTTGCATCATGATAATTGATGCTATGAGAACCCTCTCGCACACCGCATCAACAAGACACACAACGGATTAATTAAAGTGAAGATTATCGGTGTTGAAGATCAAATCAAATAAGCGAAGAAGAATTGAAGGTTGAATCACGATTTTGGTGGATTGTGGTTAAGATCAATCAAAAGCCTGATCACTAAAATTAAACAAGGTTAAAGAATAGAAGACAAAATTTAGGCCTGGGTCAAAGCCCCTGCTTACATAATCAAAATCAAATTAACGGTGTTTGAAAAAAAATTATCTGTCAGGACGAGAAAGCCTCCCTTCACCAATCGAGGCTAATTGAATCCTCTCATCTCGCAGCGGCCTGTGGCCTCAAGCATTCACGAAGGGCCAAGTAATGACAAGAAGCAGGAAGATATTTTCCCCGATAAAGCTCAACAATTATTTCGAGCCGAGACTTGTTGTAAAAATATAAATACAGTTAAATACAACATGACATAGAACCTTAAAGTCAAAAAAAATCTTCCTACAGAACTTAATTTCTTAATGTAAAACAATTAATATAGAGGGAATATACGTAGTCTTCTCAATGGAACCCCTAAAGGATGAGAAGCATTAATACTGTATTAATTGAACCCATAGATATTTTTTTATCTTGGTGACCTCCTCATTTTTTCCTATAAATCTTCTTGGGGAGCTCATTGTAAATGTTGGTTGCGGAACTTTGAAATATACTTGTGTAAAACTTCTACATGTAAATAGTGTTCAAAAGGCTCTTGAAGCTACTACATTTGTGATTAAATAAGTTAGACTAATAAGTGAAGATGATTTTTTTGAAGCTTGAAACATTGGACTTAGAAGAATGCTTGGATTTTGACATCCAATACTAAGCTAATTCTTGGGATCTGGTTTATATCCTTTGGTGAAAGTGCTTCTTTCTACGTTATTGTTTTTGCTGTGTATACCATTTTTCACATTATTTTCTGATAAAGAAGCGTGAGAGTTAGGATTCTTGTTTACAATACCTTCTCCCTAGCGATAAAGCTTTATCTCAATGTTTTCCTCCAATTTGTTTATTTAAGAATGATTCAATATAGTTCAAGCCGTTAGGAATATTTGGCATTCCCTTGTCCCTCTGTTGCTAAGCATCATTCTTGAATGTTATTTTCATTATTTTCTTGGTAAATATATACTAGAAAAGTGATGGTGTGCCTTGTTTTCTGACTTCTTTCTCCAAAGGTAATTTTGAAAGTTTCCCTAGGTGTATGCTAAAGTAATTAGATTTAAAAGTATCTTAAGCGATCTTAGGTTGCACTTTGTTCTTACTTATCTTGTTTTTCATAATTTTTGAAAATAATTATGCGGATGCTAGTTTTACGATGAGTCATTTAATATGAACTTTTCCAAAAGTTTTATGGTTAGCCACCTTGCCTCTTTGGTCAATTTTAAACAGTTACTTAAAAGGCTTTTCTTGTTTGGATAAATTTGTTAAATCCTGATTAAAATTAATTAATATTTCACCCCTTCAACACTTTCTATTTTCCATTCCATCATTTAATCTTAAATATGTTGTGATATATGTAACTTTCCCCTTGAATATCTTGAAATTGTTGTGCAATTAACTTTATGACTCCATATCCCAATGGATAAAAATAACGTTATATCTATCTTTTTGGCAAAGCTTGTTACGATTGCTTACAGCTTTACCTTACGAAACTCTTTCATTTGGGACTTTCCACTCAATTAATAATCGTTCTCAACCATCCAAAAACCAACAAAAACCTCATTAATAACTAGCATAATATCACACATAAAAGCCTTAAAGATAAATCAATCTTTATACTTATTGGAAGATCCTCTTCGGATTCGGGAGGGCTAGATCCTAGAATCTGAGAAGTTGTTCAAATATTCTCCCTACATTTTTTGTCTTAAATACGTAGAAATAGAACTAACATTTATGACGCTCATTGAGAATTCTAAGTTATTTTCATTTTATATAATCATTGGATAATTAGAAACCCCTATCTCAAGAACATTTGGTATATTTTCCGGTTGCGACACTAGTAACTAACATTCTAGAAATCCATTCAGGAAGTCTGAGTTATTTTTCATTTTACATAATCATTGGATAATCAAAAACCTCTTGTCTCAAGAACAATTGGTATATTGTAGGATTGAGCCACGAATAACATTTAAGGTGACTCGTGAGATTTTGAGTGTTTTTTTATTCATTTACCTTTAATACCTCGGGAAACCCTTGATTCAGACAGAAGAGTAATGTAGTGAGTAAAAGCATTTTCAAAGCACTACCAAGAAAAATGGTAATCATGATAAAACTTGTTTGAATCGTTGAAAACTAAGGAAACCTTAGGATTCTCTTCGGAAACTTATCAAACCTTCGAGGATCGGCTAGCTTAGCCATGAAAGACTTTTCTGTCTCATCACTATAGCTAAGTGTTGAAATAGATTTGAGATATTTTTTATAACCCATAGAGTGAAAAATAACTCGGAAGAAAAACCCAAAAATAATTGATTGGTATTCCAATAAAAATGGTGGTGGACATAAAACCTTTTACCTCCAAAATGAAAACTTCCACTTGGTGACTCCACAATCCTAAGCAGGACCTTAACATCTTCAGGAAGAACCATTTTCTCTGTAACATCATTTAAACTCGGTTAGAGGATTTTAGGATTAAAATTTTCTTGTTTAAGATTGCTTTGCCTCTTAAATATTGTCATGTACGGATTCAAATTTTCTTGTTTAGTAGGGTGCGAAAAACACGGCCTGCATTGGCTCCTAGAAAGATTCATACTAGAGCCTACCACGACCCAGGACCCACCTGAGTTCGTTGATAACCACAGTATCCTTAGGAAGTCTACTACGATTAAATCTTCAACTATTTTCAGATCACCCTTGAGAGCTAATTCAGTTCACGAAAACAGCTCTGCTTAATCCTAGGATTTGCCAGAAATCCATTTAGAACTAGGTCACTTGATGATTTAAGATGACTAGATTCGAGTAATCACTTTCATCTCCAGAGACAAGTGAACATCACAGTAGTAAACCACACACAGCTTACATTTCCTTCTCCAATTTTGATGTCTCATCCAGAATCAACTCAACAATCTATTCTTGGTACATCACCTCATATTCCTTATACATCCTTGTCCATTGCTTCAGCTCGACTCACTTTCCTTTTATTAATCCCCCTATTAAATCCACCCTACCTTTCTTTTAACACACATGTATCATGCTTGTATGGTATATCATAATCCTTGCTTTGCAATATTCAATCTTCCACAGGAATATCAATCCAAAATACCATTGTATGATGCCATTAATGCTACTACTGCTTCACAGCATGTGGATAATATGAATGACTACTTTGACATAAATGAAATTGATGACGAATCTGTCAAACTTAGACTATTTTCTCAAAGTTTAGGGGGATAAGTAAGAAAATGGTTCAAAGGCTTAACCCGTCATAGTATCAACGATCTCCAAGCCTTCCACCAGACATTCTTAAACAAATGGGAAGTCATAAAAAACCCTCTTCAAATAATTTTTGATTACAAGAATCTCCACAGAAACACTAGGGAAAGTGTACAAGCTTACTGCACTAGATTTAACAGTGTGTATAATACACTTTCCCCAGATCTAAAACCTCCACAAGGCTCAACGCTAAACAAGTTTCTTGAAGGATTTGATCACGAGATGGCCTATCAGCTGAGAGAAAGAGATCCTTTAACCCTTGAAGATATGAAAAAATGGGCTCTTGCTATGGAAGTTAATTTAATGGAGAAAAGAGAAAGAATGAAAAATGAGAAGAGAGTGTCTTTTAGAGAGGAATCCACACCTTCCACATCCAGCTCAAAGATGGAAAGAATGATGGAGGAGATGATGAAAAAGATGAGCATACTTGAGAGAGCACAAGCCCGGTCCAAAACCAAACGACTCCTCGAAACGAGAAAACTGTAACCCGTCAGGGTACAGAGCGAAACACGACCTCAAAAAAAAAAGAAACGGACCAAGGGAAGACTGATCAACGGATCACTCCTCCCTTTCATCAAAACTATGTGAGTGAGGTTGATGAAACATTAGAACAAACATAGGAAGATGATATCAATATGTTGGGAGTAGATAATGATGACTTTGAAGTTCATTATTATAGAAAACAAGGTCTACATATACACTTACCTTGATGATAAAGATGATGATGAAAGTTATTATCAAGACATGGAAAATGTTATCATAGAGCCTCAAAAGGAATATGACCTTAGGAGTAAAAGCAATCAACAAACTCCCAAGACTAAAACCTCTGAAAAAACTATACAAAGCAACACTGTGAATAAACCCAAGACTATAAAACAAAAAGACAAAAAAGTGGCTATAAATTCTAATAAAGACAAAGAGAAAAGCACTCAAAGTACTAAAACGGTACGGTCACAAAACACTTCCTTTCTCGGCTAGTACTCCTATTAAAACAATTTTTTCAAATGTAAATAGACAAAATCAACAAGCTGATTTTGCTGATCGAGTGGTAGTTAATAAGGCCAAAACAAGCACTTCAAAGAATCAGATGCCTTTTAGTTTGGAGCAGGAAATTTCTAGAATTAAGATCTATATTCCTCTCACTAAGTTAGCTGCCAAAAATTTATATAGAACAAAAATTTTGAAGGCTTTAAACATAGAGGAGAATAATGACACAATCAATCTTAATGATGAACAACCAGAGGTGATTTTTGGTCCTAAGATTTAAGGTAGATATCAAGAGGGACCAGTTCCTCCTTTTTACGTTAGTTTAAATGTTCATGAGAAAACTTTTCATAATGCTATGCACGATTCACGGGCTTCTCATAATTTAATGCCCAAAGCTATAATGAAGAGAATGGGTCTAGAAATCACTAGACCTTATAAAGATCTTTACTCCTTTGACTCAAGCAGAGTGAAATGTCTAGGATTAATCAAATACCTCTACGTAAACTTAACACAAATTCCAGCCAAATGTTTACTAATGGATATTGTTGTGGCTGATGTACCCCCAAAGTATGGTATGTTGTTATCTAGGTCTTGGGGAGCTAAGTTACAAGGAACTATGAAGATAAACATGAATTATGGGACCATCCCTATTTTCAATCAGACAAGAAGACTTTACAGGGAGTCCCATATGCAGTACATGGTTACTAGCCAATACAAACCACCAAACTCTCCTCTGTATTCTGTAAATACAAGCCTTGATTATTTTATCCTTTTCAACGTTGAAACATTTAGCGAATAGATGAATTTAATAGAGTTAATGGCAGATAGACAGAAGGAGGAGAAGGATAATGCAGAAGTGTCGAAACTGTTTGCTAAACCCAAAAACTCCAGCAAACAAAACACAGGTCTTGAGCTACAAATCATGTGCCCATCGCTTTTTAACCTTGATAGTCAAGAAAACATTCCTCGACTTAATGAAAAACCCGAGGAATTATAAATTCAACAGTCTTACGATTTTCAAGAGAAATCGGCTTATGTTAGTTGAAGGACGATAACAAGCGATGAACACAAAAC
This sequence comes from Pinus albicaulis, assembly GCA_034641835.2. Classification (NCBI taxonomy): domain Eukaryota; kingdom Viridiplantae; phylum Streptophyta; class Pinopsida; order Pinales; family Pinaceae; genus Pinus; species Pinus albicaulis. The sequence continues at coordinate 29,159 of JAXQQM020061690.1, read as the reverse complement.
TAGTCCTACGTGGAGTATGAACTTTGATGGGTCTTGTGCACTAGGAGTAATGCTAGTGCGGTACGGATCTGCCAACACGAGAACAACCACATAGAAAGCCTTTCTATAAGATTAAACTTCCGGTGTTCGAATAACATAGTAGAGAATATGAATCCCTTGTTTTTGAAGCTTACATTTGTTCGAAAAATTTAGGAGCGAAAGGAATTAAAGTGCATGGGGATTCATAATTAATCATTGACGGTCAGTGAAGACACAACACATAATCACCCTAGACTTAGAGCCTATCGAGCTTGATGTCATGGATTTATTGAAAACTTTTGAGAATCCCAATTGATTTTGTCGAAAAAAGAATATCATGGCCCCATAGTTTAATTTAACGCTAGAACATGCTTAATGCATCAAGAGCTAAATAATACCTTTCAGTTAAATTCAAACCGGTCGTTCATTAACGAGAAATATTGGCAAGTGTTTGCGGAGACAAACAAATAGAAGGCTACATGCAGTTCAGAAATGAATTTGAACTACCAAGTTCAGATTCAGACTACGAAACAGATTGCCCTAGTGAAGAAAATTTTCTTGATGAAGAAGAAAAGTATCTTGAGGTAGCTGATGTAAATCTGCTATCTCAAAAACTTTAAAACACAATATAAATCACTGTAGGATCAGAAATAGAGGACTTAGAAACTCTGCAGTCGAACAATCAGAGTTTTCCAAAGGGTCTGACCCCTCTAGAAGAGTTGTTTAATTTCAACGATGTGGCCGAAATCCAAAGCGGAGCTGTGGGGGCGGGGGGGTTGAAGAGTGTAATATAGGCGGTGAACGAAACCAATGATGATCAATTGTCTACTTTGCAAACTCCCACATTAAACTCAAATACATAAAGATGTTTAGCAAATAATTTTAAGATGCTTTTCACATTGAGTTATGAGAATGCGAAATCCTATGACAGAAATAATCCGACGCAAAATTCCTCTCAAAGAAAAACCAAAAAGCCATTTAAACAAAAGCTGAAAGTAGAATAAACCTGTTCGATTACCTTTGGTTGAGAAGGAGATCGAGAAAATATATAGACTTTGAATGTTACGAGTTGGTGTCTGTGTAATTGTGGAGTTAGGAATAAAACGAGAGAGATTGGGGCTTTGTGTAGACTTTGGGAACTTAAACAAAAACACCACTAAAGGACAACTACCCTTTAAGATGGATCATATTTTACAAGGGTAGTTGGTTCTAAGAATTTCTTTTCTTTGGATGGCTACTACGGGACCTAATCATATTTTAGTTCATCTGATGATCAATTAAAAATAGATTTTACTACCTTAAGGCACTTTCATGTATGTGAAAATTCCTTTGGTCTACTGAATCTTTAGACTAATTTTGACCATGGACGACTGAATTCTCGGGAGAACTAGGCTACTTCATCATTATTGACCTTGTTGATGTCACTATTTTTCAAAAGACGGAGATGAAGAGCACTTAGAACATTTTGAAAAGTATTCGAAAATGTAGAAAAGTTTGGGATATCTTTAAACCTTGAAAAACACTGGCCCAAGGTCTCCGAAGGTAAATTTCTTGGGCACATCATTAGGAAAGGAATAAAGATAGACTCGAAGAGGAATGAGAGCCATATTTATAAATTTCATCCTTGAAACATCAAGGAACTCCAATATTTCATTGGGAAGATTAATTTATTGAGAAGGTGCATGTAACACGTTTGAGCTCCTCAGAAACATAACAAACATGATGAAAAAGGAGCAAGGAGTTAAATGGACCTTGGAAGCAAAGAAGTCCTTTGAGCTGGTAAAACAAGCCTTAACCAAAACACCAGCTCTAATCAGTCTTGATTTTTCAAAAGATTTTTTTATTTTTTTATTCGCATCAGAACATAAAATAGATGTACTCCTATTGCAGAAAAATCCACAAGGACAAGAGCAGCCTATTGCATTATTTAGAAAATCATTGAGAGATGCAATCTTGAAGTACAACATTATGGAAAAGAAAGCTTTTGCTTTGGTCAAAGCTTTAAAATACTTCAGAGTTTACGTCCTTCACTCACACATCATTTCCTTTGTCCCAAATTTAGTTGTGGAAGACATTCTAACACAGAACCCAGATGGTAAGAGAGGTAAGTGGATAGTTGTTATACTTGAATATGATTTAGATATCAAGCCCACTAAACTCATCAAAGGCCAAGGTCTAGCTAGATTAATGGCTAAATCATATTTTGAAGTTCTTGATATTAACATGATTAATGCTTTAGATGAACAAGAAGAATTCACAACTCCTATGGTTGAAGATCATTTTATGAATTCCTCTCGGTATGCTAATATTCTATATGTTTTGGCTAATTTGAATACACCTCTTGGTTTATAAAAAATGAAAGCAAGGTTTATAAAGTTAAAAGCTATAAAATACTGCATTATAGATAAATGTCTTTATTGGAAAAATGCAAGTGGGATATTGCTTAAATTTTTTCTTGAGTTTGATGCAGAGAAGGTTAAGCATGAATTCCATGAAGGAGAATGTGGAGGCCACCTCTACTGGAAGACAGCAACCAACAAAATCCTTAGAGCTGGTTACTGTTGACACCTCTTTCTACAGATGTACACAAGATGATAATTTCTGTCATAAATTCCAACTATTTGAAGGCAAAAAGCTATTGCCCTTACTCTGCATCCAGTCATTGTTGAAGCTCCTTTTCAACGTTGGGGACTTGACTTCTGGGAAAATCCATCCACCCTCATCTACCCAACATAAATGGATTCTCACTTCAATAGACTACTTTACCAAATGGATAGGAGCCATCCCTTCTAGGCAAGTTAATGACTCTGTCATCATAAAATTCATTGAGACTCATATCCTCTCTAGATTTGGCTATCCTAGGAAGATCATCACGGATAATGCAGCAACATTTGGATCCAAAAATATGGTTGAATTCTATCACAAATATCAGATTACATTGGGTCATTCTACTACTTAATACCCTCAAGGTAATGGGCTAGCAGAATCCTCAAGCAAGAGCTTGGTGAACATAATCAAGAAGCTATTGGAGGACAACAAGAAGTCTCGACACACAAAGCTAGTACATGCACTATGGGCTGACAGATTGACCTTAAAGAAATCTATTGGAATGTCTTCTCTTGACTTGTGTATGGTACGGATGCAATTTTCAATAAGCCTTGATGTGCCGGTTATGAAGTTGATTCAAGAGGTGGCAAATCTAAAGATAATGATATGATCGGAAGATTAATCAAATATTCATCTTCAACGAGACCGAGAAGGAGGTTTACAACAAAGAATTACAAAATAAAGAGCATCAAGCTTTTTGATAGAAGAACAAAGGCCAGCAATTTCAATCATGTTGGGGACAAAGTTTTAAAGTGGTATGGAGAAGACAAGGAAAGCATGGGAAATTTGATAACCTGTGAATTGGCCCCTTATCCCATTCATTTTTGTTCTTTGATAGCTGACCTTAGAGCAATTATTGCCTGCCTGAGGCAGGCTAAGTTGCACACTATTAGACCGGTGCTAGGACATCTTAACCATAGCAAGGAGCTCATAATATAGCTTGGGTTGTGAATCCAAAAGCTCTCTTACTATCTCTTACAAAACAAGGAAATTAGTTTAAATGGAACCAAACTCTCTCAGAAGCTGATACAAAGATAAGAATAATGTAGGAACAACATGCAAAAAATCCAATACAAAAGCATCAGACAGTTAAGAGACAACTTACTGCAAAGAGGGCCAGTTCAAATAATATGCCACAGAAATCAAATATCAGAAAGTGGATGCGGTGAAGAAACATGAAGAAGATACTAGTTAGCATGAGGCTGATACCCAGATACACAACAAAACCACATATGGGCTTATCCAACTAAGAATCCATACATGACAATGGCATTTTAAAAGCACCCTCCTCAAGTAACTAATATAGCAGAAAATATGGATGAAATGAACATGGAACAATATATCATGACTAGGCCTATTTAAAGCACTTGACTAATCCAAGTATGGGCACCAACTAGGATGAATCCTTACTTAAGACCAGTGAGCCACTCGCATTCTAGAACATGATACAAGAAGATAAATAGCATGAAATGAGATGTTATATTAACACATAAGAAAAGATTACATACTGTGGGATACCAAAGACCAGAATCCTCATTACAGTTATAACTCCTCCTCACTGAGACCCTACGGGCTCTGAGCCTTCATACAGAAACTTTACAAGATGTATACAAAAGCCTTTCACTGCACAGTTTGCTGATAGAAATCTGGAACCTTTACAATGTCTTTCTTATTGGCTTTTATAAGAAAGACCGAAAACTCTAGAGAATGAGGTAGGTAATGTACATTGAATTGACTCATTAAAACAAATTGACGAGAAAAACCCGCCTATACTGTTTGACGGTGCTGAACTGGTGCAAGTACTCTGCTGCTGCTTCATGGAATAAATGTTGAGGATGAAAATCTACTCTTAACAAGACACAAAGAATAAAATATACAAATGTTATGTACTTGACTGGAAGAGAAAAATCTACTGCAATAAAACATTGAGGTTGCTTGTGTTTGTGCATGGTACTCCCGGTCTTCCAATCTTTGAATTAAAATTCAAAATCATAAGGCTAGGCACTGGCTTTCTCGATCTTCACTGATATTTGTATGCCGCCCAATTAATATTTCTTGCTGTGTAATCCTTCCCTCTGTAGGTGTCTTTAGGTTTAAATGGATTTTATTTATGCTTCCATTAACGAGGTCATATCAAAGAAACCACCGCCAGCCTTGTTCTTAAATTTCTGCTTTTAAAGACTATCCTTAGAGAAGATCTTGGCCTCTGCAATGGAGGCAATATATTGCGGTAGCTCCTTCTCCATATAAACCTGCAAAACTCGCAAATATATTAGAAAAACAAGACACAGGTGCAAGGGGAGTGGAGGTGGAGACAATGGTGACATCGATGATATGGTACATGGCAAGAACATGCGGGGTGACGGTGGAATTACAGAGAGGTTTTGGTAAACAGACAGGATGTAATTTTTCCACGTAAAACATAATTTACAAATAAAAAATGATGAGTATGGATGCAGCACATGTATATAGGTGGCAAGAATGGAAATACAATGGGCACACGGGGTGGTGACACGTAGGCGTATGAACAACCAAGGGGAACAGATGACATGGCGGAGGACTTTGTCAAGCGGGAAAAATGCGAGTGATTATGGGCCACATGATCTTTGAATGAGATCGATGGTTTTAAAAGCATCGGAGAGCAATGAAGTGGTGGGCCAGGGATGCGATGGACGTAGGTTGAAACGTGTGTAGCTTCGGAGGATAGTCATCGTTGGATGGAGGCTTTAAGATCGGATGCTGGTGATGGATTTCGCTGTGCGGCTTACGACTGAACGATAATGCATGAAATGAAAATGGTTTCGGGACGTACAGAGGGACACGCGGCTCCTATTGAATGGAATCGCCGGCTCCATGGAGAATACCGCCCCCCGTGCGGAGGTGGTGCAGAACAAATCGTCGGTTTTTGCAACGGGTACGGGTGCAAGGACCACCATGGTAAGCAAGGCTCCGCTCCGTTGATTGGTTTTTAATCCAACGGCTCCATACACACCTGAAACTTTGAACGTTAATCCCCTTTCCCTCTGACACACGGTTTTGTGCCCAGGTCACATGGGAATCAAAACAGAGGGGGATGAGACCTCAAGGGTTGGGCTCGATACAAATTTTAATGGCGGGTTTAGACCTTTATGCAAGGTATTTTTAGGTGGAGTGGTCAACGATAAGCAGCACATGGAATTTTTTGGCCACGATAATAGGTTTGAAAGATTAGGAAGGGGTTTTAGGCCAGAAATTTGGATCGAAGGGCTGACATTCACAACATCGTCTCCATCTGGGAACGGCATGTTCATCCTTGGACATGTCGAGAACTTGCAGACCCTTGATCATCTTGTATGTAGATTCTTCTCTTCAGCCCTTTTGCTTTTTCTTCAAAACTCATTAGCACACATCCCTTATTAAAATAAAAACTGAAACAAAGTCTATATACAATATAATACAACAGGCATACTCTGCCCGAATCAAAATTGAAAGTAGGGCTTTAGGAATTGGCCGTTCACAGGGGCATCTAACAAGTCACCCTGCAAATTTTCTAAAATAAATGTATTATTACCTTTTAGCTCCATAATCTTAAATGGGCCAAACCAAAGTGGATCAAATTTAGCATGTTTTCCCTTTTCAGCCCTTCGGATATCCCATCTGAGAACCAGATCACCAATTTGAAATTTCCTGTCTTTTTCATGCTGATCAAAGATGTTTTTCATTTTCTCCTGATACTCCGCTAATCTCTGATTCACTTGGCTCCGTGTTTCCTCCAATTCTACCAGTTGGTTAATTCTTCTGACCATATCATCTGGTTCTTCCTGACTTTCCTGCATGAAACGTGCCACTGGAAAAGCCAATTGCACAGGAAACACAGCTGCTCGCCCATATACCAGTTCATAAGGAGATTTCCTAGTTGCTCTCTTGCTAGTTACTCTATTCGCCCACAGAGAAAATTTCTATTGGGAATCCCAATTCTTTTGATTCTCATTAATTGTCTTCTTCAAGGCCCTCACTAGAGTTTTGTTGGAAGATTCTACCAAGCCATTCCCCTATGGATAGTAAGCTGTGGAGTGATTTAATGCAATATTATACTGCTGGCAGAAATTTACAAATTTATTGGACTTGAAGGCCTGTGCATTATTAGTTACAATTCTAGCTGGACAGCCAAACCTGGATATGATGTTCTCTTCCATGAATTTGATGATTACAACATCTGTAGCATTTCTCGCAGGTATGGCTTCCACCCACTTTTTAAAGTAATCTGTTGCAGTCAATATCCATTTATGTTGGCCACTTGAAGGGGGATGTATTTCTCCAATAAAATCTAATCCCCATTGCTGAAATGGTTCATCTATATGAACTGGAATCAAGGGCAGAGCTGCTAATTTCTGTCTTTCTGCAAATCTTTGGCACTTATCACACGCTCTGACCCAAACAAAAACATCTGTAAATAATTTTGGCCAGTAGAAACCAGCCTTCAGGATTTTATGAGCTGTAGCCCTCCAGCTGTAATGTCCTCCACAGATTCCTTCATGAAATTCTGTCATTATATTCTCCACTTCATTTTCTGTGAGGTATAATAGTAATATACCTGAAGGATCTCTCCAGTATAGCTGTCCATTAGCAACTATGTATTTCTGCGATTTCATTCTCACAGCTCTGTATTTTACCTTATCACAACTCGGAGGACAGCTGAGTGTTAAGAGATATTCAATTATTTCTTTGTACCGAGGGCTAGTGAGATATTTCATGTGTATCTTTTGAGTGGCCAGCTCTATTCCATGATGCTCTTCTCCTTTCTCATACTCTTCATTTGCTATCATGGATAGATTTATACCTAGAGCCTGATGATTAGATTCAGACAAAATTTTGGCTAGCCCTTGTCCTTTAACCAGCTTAGTGGGTCTTATGTCCAGATCGTACTCCTGTATTTTTGCAATCCATCTTCCTCTTTTTCCTTCACTATCTCCTTGAATGAGGATATCTTTGACAGATGATGTAGGAACATATGCAGTAATGTGGGACTGAAAAACATATGTTCTAAAGGCTTTGAGGGACTTCACCAGGGCATATGCCTGCTTCTCTAGTATATTATACTTCAATTCTGCGTCATGTAATACCTGACTGAAAAAGGCTATTGGCTGTTCATATCCATCTTCATTTTTCTGCAATAAAACTCCAGCTATTGTATGAGGTGAGGCGAATGAAAAGATCATAAATGGCTTTGTATAATCAGGCCCAGCTAGCACAGGGGCTTCAGCAAATGCCTATTTTATCCTTGTGAATGCATCTCTAGATTCTTGGGACCATTTCACCTCATTGTTCTTTTTAAGCATATCAGTTATATGTCTAACTATCTCAGCATAGTTAGGAATAAATCTTCTCAGGAAATTTATTCGGCCTAGAAACACCTGCACTTCCTTCTTATTCCTGGGTAAAGGAATACTGTTTATAACTTCAACTCTCTTAGGGTCTATTTTCACACCATCTTTAGTTACAATGTGCCCTAAGATTTTTCCCTCATCTAATGCAAATAAAGATTTTTGAGGATTAAGGGAGAGACCATACCTTCTGCATTTTTCAAAGGTTCTTTGCAAATGCTGAATGTGTTCAGTATCATCCTTTGAAAACACTGTAATATCATCAAGATATACCACAAAAAATTTGTCCTGCTCCCCAACAAAGGCTATGTCCATAGCCCTCTCAAATGTGGCCCCTGCGTTAATCAAACCAAATGGCATCCTGGCATACATAAATGTACCCCATGGTGTTGTAAATGCAGTTTTCTTCTGATCCTCTGGGAAAACAGCCACCTGATTCTAACCGAAAAACCCATCCATCATTGACATTCTGGAGGCTCCGACCACTTTCTGTAGAATGTGGTCCATCTTAGGCAATGGATAATTGTCCTTTAAAGATGATCTATTTAAGTTCCTGAAATCCATACATAATATTATTTCTCCATTCTTTTTTCGAACAAGAACTAAGTTAGCAACCCATTCAGAGTATCTTAGTGGCACAATTATTTTGGCCTTCAGCAGCTTCTTGATTTCTTTTTCAATGGAGGGAAGCAGCAGAGGATATATCTGCCTGAGCTTATGCTTATAAGGCTTTTCATCTTCCCTCAAAGGAATTTTATGCTGCATTATATTAATATCAAAAATGTTTAGGTCCTAATAAGACCATGCAAGTACATCCTTGTATGACTGAAATAATTTCAAATATTTTCTTTTGTATTCCTCTGAAACCTTCTTAGATAATATTACAATTTTGGGCTCGGCATCAGTGCCCAAATTCAAGTCTTCTACTTGATTTTATTCTACTATTTTATTATGCTGCAATGGAACATCATTTTTGTCAAACAATCTTTCTTGGGGCACTAGCCCTTTAGGTATTATATTTCCTTTCAACTACAACACTTTACTTCCTACCATTTCGTCTTCCCATTTACTTTCTGCAACATTTTCAGCTTCCTCTTCTTCATTATCATCAATCTCCATATTAGAGAATTCTCCCACTGTTTCCAGGAATCTCTTCATTTGTTCATCATCTTCAAATACCTTCCAGTGCTTAATATTATCTGGGATGGATGGTCTATATCGTACCTCAACTTCATACCTCAAAAGTGGGTTCTGAGGAGGATGAAATGTGCTAGCAGCCACAACAAGAGAATCTGCCATTCGATTCTGCTCCCGAGGCATGAACTGTATGTTAAAGGCTAAGAAGAAATTCTCCACCATGTCCCAAACTTCATTTCTATATGCCCTCAGCCGAGGATGCTTGGTTTGGCATTGATTTCAGACCTGTCTCACCACCAACTCAGAGTCTCCCAAGACTTTTAAATTCTGGATGCCCATATTCTTGGCTGTCTGTAATCCCAACAAAATTGCTTCATATTCATCTACATTATTGGTAGCCTCATATTCAAATTTAAAGGACAGTGGGACCCATTTTCCTGTAGGAGAGATTAATAACACTCCAGCTCCATTGCCTTCTCTTGAATTTGTCCCATCAAAATGTAAAGTCCAGATTCCAGCTTCATAATTTTCTGAAGGCTGCTCATCCCTAATTTTGAAGGAGGATTCATGTACATAATTTTGATCTTCTTCTAGCATAAAGCATGAAAAATCTCCTTCTTTACTATAGACTGCTGAATTTTCAGATTTATCAGCCTTAGTAATTACCTTGACAAATTTAGTCTCTCTGTATAACCTCCTCTCCTATCCACCAAAAACTGGGATGGTAGCATATGTTAAATCCAGCTTAATTGACCCACCAATTTTTGTACCCCAGGACCTTGATAGGAACATGCCAAAGCGGGCTGGGATATCAGCAACCACGATGTCCATTACTACACTTTTTGCTGGAATTTGGGCCAGATTGACCACTAAATCTTTAATCATCCCCAAGCATTTGACTCTTTTGGAATCAAATGAATAAAGGTCTTTATATGGGCGTGTGATTTGCAGTCCTAGTTGTTCCATGACAGATAGAGGCATAAGATTATGGGAAGCCCCAGAATCTAACATACAATTGTGTAACAGCAGGTCATGAATAACTAGAGACACATAAAAAGGAGGAGTAGAAGGATCTACTTCCTCAACATGTGGGCCAAATACTACCATGGATATTTATTCTTGAAGGTTTAAACTATCAGGCACAATTGATATTTCAGGAGGGAGCATAAAAGAAGTAACTTGAGACTGATATGCAGGTTGTTTTAGAAGCTCGGTCAAGGGGACTGGAATTTTAATTTTCTCAAGTTATTTTTGCAAACTAAAAGCAGGAGGGGGCTTTTCTATCACAACTTCTTTTGACTCTTTATTTTCAGCTGAAAATTTAATTTCTTTTGACACAGATTCATCATTAGGAGGACTGACTACTTTTGAAGAAGAAGGGACTTGGTCATTAGACTGTGAAGGCTTGTTCAGAGGACTCTTACCTTTTTCTGTGTTTCTCTTTGTTGTTGATTCCTTCTGAGCAGGTACCTCCTTCTGAGGTGGCTCCTCTTCTTGATCTTGAGTTCGGGTCCTCTTCCTTGAAGATCTGAGATCATATTTTCTATTGAAGTGTGCTTGCATGAAATCAGCAAATTGTTTACAATAATGATCAATCTCTACTTCTTCTTCTTCTTCTTGCAATGGGCATTCCATTTCATCATTGTTTGAGAAAGAAAGATTTGAATCTTCTAGTTCATAAGCAGCATCTTCAGTGGAGTCATCTGCTGGACCTTCCAGGTACAAGGGATGTGGTACCTGATCTTGCTGCTCCTTTGCTTCTCTTGGCAATATCTGCAGAGGTGGCTTTCTATATTGAGGATTGTAACCTCTGTTTTGAGCATTATAAAAATTCTTGGGAGCTGGGTTCTTGGCCTCCAGTTCAAGCTTGACCATCTTCTTTATCATTTTTCTTATTTCCTCCATTTTATCTGAATCCTTATCCTGGTTAGAGGAGGAAACCTCTTCTTTTCCTCTCCTCCTAGTATCTTGTTCAACTTTCCCCCTTGATTTCCCAGTGGAGGCAAAGTTTGCTTCTAGCTCGAGAGCATCTGATTGAGCCTCATCTAAAGTGGCAGGTTTTCTTTCCTTCAAGGAGAAGCCAAAATCTGAGTCAAAAGCTGAAATGAAAACAAATTTTGCAACGTTCTGATGAGGCTTCATATCTGCAGGGAGATTTAGATATAACTTATTAAATCTTTTAATAAACTCTGCCACTCCTTCGTTATGTTTCTTCTTAAGAGTGTTGAATTCAGTAAGACATTGTCCATGATCTTTCTTTTCTCCCCATTTCATGAGAAAAATATTCTCCATGTCATCCCAGGTGGTCACTGAACGGTTTCCCAAAGTCTTGAACCATTTTCTGGCTTCGCCATCCAAAGATTGCACAAATAATCTTAAGACCACATCTAAATGTTCTACATTTAAGTTTTCCGCAAAGGAGTAGAAAGTCTCAAGATGCTTCTGTGCATCTATCTCATTCTCACCATTAAATCTGGGAAATATTTTCAAATAATCCTGAGGCATATCATTCAACACTTGGGGAAGGGCCAGGGGGGCATATTTATTCAGCAGGAAAGCTAGAACATTAGCCATTGGAGGAGGTGGGAGCTGTGCAACAGTTAGATTTACAAATGGAGGAAGTGGAGGAGGAGGAAGTGGAGTATGTATAACAATGGGAATAAATTGCACAGAAGCCTGAGGTGTAGATGGGAATAGTTCACGGTTAACAGCAGCTACTTCTGTGACTTCTTTAACTTATTCAGCCTCAGGGGTAGGATGAGGGTTATCTTTGGTTCTGGCACTTCCCCTGGGTGGGCTGTCTGAATAATATTCAAGATTTTCCTCAGTGAAGTCGGGATTTTTTGTTGGGATTTCTTGAGAAGAAGAAGATGGAAAATCCTCTACAGGAGACTCAGGGATTTTAGCATGGACTGATTTCTTTTCTCTCCAACTTCTTCTGTGAATAATCTTCTCTGGGTCAGACACAGGTGTTTTTAGCTGTGAGCTATCTGACCTCAAATGTGGCTTACGAGAATCCAGGACTACCAATAGATTTATCAAATAAAGACCAGTGGAGTCGCCAAGATGAGAGATAGCCACAGCTCTTCAATATGACTGTCACACACAGTTAAGAGTGAATATGATTTATGAGGCCGGGGGAAGCGATATTCTCAGAATTCAGGCCCCTGACCAGTGCGGTGAATGTTGATGACAGTCTGTCCCCCTGAGGCAGTGAGTGCTATAGACCAGTGCCTAGGACATCTTAATATAGCAAGGAGCTCATAATATAGCTTGGGTTGTCAGTCCAAAATCTCTCTTACTATCTCTTGTAAAACAAGGAAATTAGTTTAAATGGAACCAAACTCTCTCAGAAGCTGATACAAAGATAAGAATAATGTAGGAACATCATGCAAAACTCCAATACAAAAGCATCAGACAGTTAAGAGACAACTTACTGCAAAGAGGGCCAGTTCAAATAATATGCCACAGAAATCAAATATCAGAAAGTGGATGCAGTGAAGAAACATGAAGAAGATACTAGTTAGCATGAGGCTGATACCCGGATACACAACAAAACCACATATGGGCTTATCCAACTAAGAATCCATACATGACAATGGCGTTTTAAAAGCACCCTCCTCAAGTAACTAATATAGCAGAAGATATGGATGAAATGAACATGGAACAGTATATCATGACTAGGCCTATTTAAAGTGCTTGACTAATCCAAGTATGGGCACCAACTAGGATGAATCCTTACTTAAGACCAGTGAGCCACTCGCATTCTAGAACATGATACAAGAAGATAAATAACATGAAATGAGATATTATATTAACACATATGAAAATATTACATATTGTGGGATACCAAAGACCAGAATCCTCATTACAGTTATAACTCCTCCTCATTGAAACCCTACGGGCTCTGAGCCTTCATACAGAAACTTTACAAGATGTATACAAAAGCCTTTCACTGCACAGTTTGCTGATAGAAATCTGGAACCCCTACAATGAGTTTTTTCATAGCTTTTATAGGAGAAGCAGAAAAATCTAGAGAAAATGAGGTCAGTGGTGGACATTTAATGATCTAATTTAAAACGAATTTGAAAGAAAAACCCACCTATGCTGTTTGTGGTCTTTTAAAGCAACCCGGGTCGTGGTTGAGCTGGTAAAACCGCGGCAGACCATCTTTGGGGCGCAGCTATGGCTCCAGACTGATCAGACCCTTAGCCGCGGGCACAATACGTACAGGTTGCGATAAAGGGTACTTCAGCAGCGAGCTAAGAGTGTTAAGGTCGCGGTTAAGATTTTTCATAAGAAGATCTTGATTGGATCTCATTTAGTTGATTGCACAGTGCCTTCATCCTTCTGTCACACAGTGACAGTCGCTTCAGAATAGTCTTCGACAGCATCCTAGATTCAAATCTAGGACTTGGCAACTGAGATCACTTGTTTTTGGTGATACATCGGATTCGTGCTTTTGATATTGTAAATTTGCAAATCTATAGATCTGACCTATTTGTTTCCGCTGCATATATGTATTGGGCTCATTGTACTCTCTCCTTAAACTTTTTATGACGATTTATTGAAGAAGAAGATTTGAAAGGGTTTCCCCCACAGTGAGGTCTTTCCCTGGTCATAGACCAATTTGTTGTCTCTTATGGTTGTGTTGTTGTCTTCTTTGTCACTGCATGCATTGTTTTATCTTCAGTTATTGTTTATGGTTATTCACACTTCTTATATTTGGATGCACTGTTAATGAAAAGTAAATTGGGCTAAAGTAATTGATTCAGCATAGAACAATATTGAAAAATTGACATGGTATCGGAGCTAAGGTGAAGGACAAGCCCAAGAGAAGACAAGCAATGAAGCCCTCGTTGTCAAAAAGAGGACCTACAAGCCAAGGTTAAGACGCCTTCCTCTACCTTCAAGGAGCACGAGAAACTGGGTGATGCATCTAACTTCGCTGCATGGAAATTCAGATTGGAGATCATAGCCGACAACAACGATGTGCTGGAATACATTCAAGGAAGGATGCATGAGCCTCTAGAAGATGCCTCCGCCACCGTCAAGAACCGATCTAAGAAAGGTGGGTCCAAAGCAAAGCAAATCACGGTTGATGGTTTACAAGATCATTTACTTGCATATGTTGGGAATTTAAGAAAATCTAAAGACACGTATGACAAGATATCTGGCATGTATGAAGTAAACAATCTAAATGAGATCATCACCTTGAAAGATCAACTCAAGGAAGTGAAGATGAACAAAGGTGAAACTGTTCAATCTTACATTATGAGGATCTCTCGTCTTAGAGATCAACTGCAGAGGGTTGGAGAGAATGTAGCTAACACAGAGTTGGTTGTCGTGACCCTTAGAGGTCTTCCTTCTTTTTCGGAAACTTTCATCAATATTATCAATAACAGCAACGTCCTTCCGTCATTTGATGAGATTGTTGAAAAGCTCACTCAAGAAGAATCGAGAATGATAGCAAGAGGTAGGATTCAGAAGCATGAAGAAGGAGAGCATGTTGCATATGTCACTCATAACGAAAGAAAGAGATCAAAAGGAGGCCCTTCAAGAAGACCTCCTCCTCAAAGCTCAAAAGGAAGGAATGATGGGTCACTAGCCCATATTGAATACTACAACTGCCACAAGAAAAGTCACTATGCTCGCGATTGTCCTGAAAAGAGAAATAGGCCACGATACAACACCAGAAGCAACTACAATGATAAAAGAAGAAGAGACAATCAAAGGTACAACCGCGACAAAAAATATGAAAGGAGAAGAGATTCTTCAAGCGACCGTGAAGAAGAACATCACTCTCAAAGGAAGTCAAGGGCTCCCAGGTATGAAAGTAATGTTGTGAACAAAACTGAATATATTCTCATTTCTGCACTTACTAGTTCTTCTCCATCGGATTCGTGGGATAGTTGGTTGGTTCACAACGAGGCCACTCATCACTTCTCTGGATACAAAGAAGTCCTCTCTAATCTGGTAGAGAGGGAGGCAAGTTGAAAAAATATTCTTGGAGATAACTCCACTCATCCCGTAAAAGGATTTGGATCTGTCAAGTTTTAGTTGAACTCCGGAGAATTAATATTGTTGCATGACGTTATGTATGTGCCAAGTCTAATGAAGAACTTGATTTCTATATATGCATTAGAAGATAAAGGGATAAGGGTTGCCTTCATAAATGGAAAAATCTTATCTTGGCATGTTGATTCAAATATGAAAGATTCATTCACATTAGGTCTGATATATGAGGGACTCTACAAAGTCACAGGAAGGCCACTTCTAGCATTGGTTCACAACACCAATCATCTCAGTGAATTATGGCACCGCAAGCTAGCTCATCTACACTATGATGCTCTTCTGAAATTGAAGAGACTGGTATCAAGTATTCCCGATGTTCAAGCTCAGCATGATGGAGTTTGTTAAGGTTGGGCAAGTGGAAAGAAAACAAGGGGACCATTCCCCTCCAGTAAGAACAAAACAACTAATATCCTTCATCTCATTCATTCAGACATATGTGCTATGATGTATGTGCACTAGGTTGGTGGTCATATTTATTACATTACCTTCATTGATAATTTCTCAAGAAATACATGGTTATATTGCCTCAAGCACAAGGATGAAGCCTTCGAAAGATTCCAGGAATTCAAAGCTTTGGTCGAAAATCAATCAGGAAAAAGAATCAAAGTTTTCAGGTTTGACAACAAAGGAGAATACATGTCAAAAGAATTCATAGCATTCTGCAAGAAGGAAGGGATCAAGAAGGAAACTATTGTACCTTACACACCTAAACAGAATGGCTTAGCTGAAAGGAACAACCAGTCGATATTGGAAGTTGCTCGTGCTATGCTTCATGATCAGAAGGTACCAAAGTTTCTATGGGCTGAAGCCACACATGTTGTTGTGTATGTCCAGAACTGAGTGCCTCATAAAGCATTGAGAAACAAGACTCCAGAAGAAATGCAGTGTTACACAGGGACTCGTCCCCCCACCTAGGGGTCTAGAATCCTCGCCCCCTCGTGCTCCGGGGTCTTGGGGACTTCTAGGGGACGTTTCCTGACGCCCCCAAAAATCAGGAAATTAAGGGGGACATCAAAGGGGAGATTTCCTCAGATTGAGGGGTCGAGGGTGCTTTAGGCAGCGTGAGGGAGCGTGAAGGGAGCGTGAGGGAGCGTGAAGGGAGCGTGAGGGGGCGTGAGGGGATGAGAGGGGGCGTGTGGGGCCCACAATTAAAAAAAAAAGAATTTAAATGAAAAAAATAAATAAATATATTTTGATAATTGATTGTTTAATTAAATTAATTTTTAGGTTTCATTTGTTTTCATTGTATCATCTTCACTTAGCACTTGCCGCCCATAGCACTTACAGCAGCCGCCAGAAGAAGCTATGTTTTATGTTTTATGTTTCACTGTTTCAGACATAACTTTAAACTTATTTGCTTTTAAGTTTTAATATTTATTTTTCAGACTTGAGTTGTAAACTTCAGTTTAAAGTTTATTTTGAATCTTGATATAATATCATATATGTCATGACTCATATTATATCTTAAACTTTATTTTCATTGTACATTATTAGTAGTTACATTAATGATTATACAATTACAAAGTTACATATGAATCTATGATGTATGTTTTAACTTTTAACTTTTAAATTTGTTTCAGTTAGATGATTCATCATTCATCGATTTATAATTTTTAAATTTTATCATTTATGATTTATCTTTCATGATGTAAGTGTATGATGATTGTATATACATTCCTTGCAAAAATGAAAAATACAATTGCATTATAAATATTTATTATTAAATTTTCAATGATATATCATATATAATATTATAATATTATATATATTTTTATATTTTATAATTTTAATGACCCGGAGGTCCCCCCACGTTTCCCGAAAATTGGTAGGGAGCTTTTGCATAGGCCGCTCCCTCGCCCCCTCGCTCCCACCACCAGGGGACTTGGTGGAACATTGAAGAAATGTTTACAGGTAACAAACCCGACATCAGTCATCTTCGCATATTTGGATGTCCAGTGTTCTTTCATGTGCCAAAAGACAAAAGAAATAAGTTGGAAGCTACAGGTAGAAAAGGTATGTTTATTGGTTACTGTGAAAACTTTAAGGCTTACAGAATATACATTCCTAGTCAAAGGAAGGTTGAAATTAGCAGGGACATAACCTTTGATGAAAATGTTGCACTTAGTAAAGCAAGAGACCTTCCTCTGCCTCCGAAGGAAGATGATGATGACAAGGACATTCTAGATGGTCCTTCTATGCCAGAGTCAGATTTTATTGATACTCCCATGGATCCTATGGATCCTCTAGATCCACCTCCCAGTGATCCTCCTACAAGGAAATGACCGCTTTGGCTTCCTGACACTCTACAAGATAGTGAAAGAAGTATTCCCATTTGTCAATCATTCAGAGAAAAGAAGGAACCTTGCAGGTATCAGGGATATGTAGCTGCTATGAACACCGTGATTCAAGCCGAACCATCCTCATTTCAATAAATTGTCAGAGAACAAGTTTGAAAGGATGTTATGGCCAAGGAATATGAATCTATTGTGAATGATGTATGGGATGTTGTGTCGAGACCACATGGGAAGTTTGTTCCACATGGGAAGTTTGTTGTGACTTTGAAATGGTTATTTAAGATCAAGCATGGAATCGATGGAAGCATTGAGAAATACAAAGCAAGGTTTGTAGCTCAAGGTTTCTCTCAGAAAGAGAGAGAAGATTACGGTGACATATTTGCTCCTGTGGCTCGATATAAAATTATCCATTCGATAGTTGCCCTTGATGCTAGTCAAGGATGGACCCTTCATCAGATGGATGTAAAGGTTGTTTTTCTCCATGGTGTTGAGAAATTAGAGCGTTTAATTCAATTTTTCTTTCATGATAATTACTTGTGATTTTATTATACTTCCTACACTTGGATCTTATCTTTCGTTACATTACTATGTTCTTCATCAAGTCAATTATCAAACGCGCAAGAGACACAAAATTTAGGCTTTCAAGCCAGGGCCAAAACTTCTCCCTCTTGGAGAGGAAAACCCGATAATAATTCATCTTATAGATCTTCATTTGACGAGTACCATGACCATGACACAAACCCTTGTCACCATAATGCCTCCAAGACCTCGTCACTACTCTCCTCAGCTTCTCAAGTTGATCTTCCTTTCTGTCACTGTTCTGCACCAACACTAGGGAACTCGGTCCCTAGTATAACAACCCTTGGAAATATGTTCATTTCCGTCTTCCTTAAATCTAGGCTTAGCCTCGTATAGACCTCTTCTCAGTTCTTCCCTTGTACACACTTGAAACCTAATGCTAGGGTCTTCCTTCTTGTTGTAGAAGTCTTCCTTTACATTGTGTATCCTTTTTGCTTCTTCTTGGGATATCAGCGATCAAGACAAAGACTTATATTGTCTCCTTGACACACCTTGTAGTCCCTTTGTCCTCGTTGTCTAATCCTTCTTCGCACTTCCTTTCAGCTCTAGATGATCGTCTTGATATCACAGTTCCTTGTTGAAGTGACCTTCGACCTACCTCAAATATGTGAGGTAGGCTCAGAACCAAAACAGAGATATCTTTAACCATCCTTTGGTGTGTTGGACTGTCCCTCCTTTCTTCGTTGGAAAGTCGCCCTTTAAGCATTGAATCACAGACCTTGACCTCGCACTTAATTGCAGAACTGATCCGAACTTGTGGTGACCAAATGAGGCCATAGTCCCTCCTTTATATAGGGACTATCACCCTCTTCTAGGCCGACATGACAATCTGATGACTTTATCAAGGATATCTTCTAGCATCTTCTAAGTTGAATTCAAGGAGAATATTTGACAAGGTCTTGGAGCATATCTTTACATCAATAAATTGTCTTTACTAGTGTAACACTTCTTCATATGCATGACTCTAAATTATATATTTATGACAAGATGACAAACCCCTAAAGACATCAAGAAGAAGACTTTGACCTATAATAAAAACTCCTTGCTCATGAAACCCATGAGGCGAGCATTACAAAATACATTTTATTATCTTTGTCTTCTTCATTACATAAATTCATAATTATTACAAGTGATTATGAAGACCAAACCTAGTTACACTATCCAACACATGGTATGTTACAAGAAGAAGTTTATGTGGAACAGCCACAGGGATTTGAAGTGGAAGATCGCAGAACGCATGTTTGCAGGTTGAAGAAAGCATTGTATGGATTGAAGCAAACTCCCCAAACATGGTATGCTCGCATTGACAGTTATCTAATGAAATTGGGTTTCACAAGAAGCAATGTTGATCCTAACCTCTATTTTAAGGTTGTCCAAGGTTTGCCATTGATTATGGTTCTATATGTTGACGATCTATTCTTAATAGGGAGTGAATCGCTGATGGTCGAATGTAAGAGGAAGTTAGCCTCTAAATTTGAGATGAAAGACCTTGGTCTCATGCACTACTTTTTGGGCCTTGAGGTGTGGCAAAGACTTGGTGAAATATTTCTCTCATGGGGAAAGTATGTAGTGAAGCTGCTGGAAAGGTTTGGTATGACCGAGTGCAAATCCATCACTACTCCGATGGAGATAAATTTCAAGAAGTTGTGTGGAAAAGCAGTTGGACCTGATATGGAAAATCCATCTGATTACAAACAACTAATTGGGGCTCTGATGTTCCTCGTGAACACCCGTCCAGATATATGTTATGAAGCTAACACATTCAGTTAGTTTATGAATGAGTCCCTTCATGCGCATTGGATTGCGGCCAAACATGTATTGAGGTACTTACAGGGATCGATCATACTTGGTCAGAGATATTCTGCTGGAGATATCAACCTTCATGGATACACTGATGCTGACTGGGCAGGTAATGTCACCAATAGAAAGAGTACATCTGGATGTTGTTTCAGTCTTGGTACTGCCATGATATCCTAAATGAGCAAGAAGCAAAATTCGGTAGCTTTGAGCACTGCAGAAGCAAAATACATTGTTGCTAGCATGGCTAGTTGTGAAGTTGTGTGGTTAAGGAAGCTCCTTGGTAACCTCTTTGGTCAAGTCTTAGATACCACAATGATATACTGTGATAACAAGAGCGAGATTCATTTGGCAAAGAATCTTGTATTTCATGACAAGTCCAAGCATATCGAGATTCGATGTCACTTTATCCGTGACATGGTGCAGAGAGGAGCAGTTAGGCTCCATCACATATCGACTGACAAGCAAATAGCAAATATTCTCACCAAGGCACGACCGAAAAGAAAGTTCTTGGTCTTCAAGGAACAGCTTGGGCTGATGGAAGCAACCCCTCTGGATAAGGGGCAGCATTGATCAAGGACACTGAGCAAGCTCTTCCTACCCCGCTTGAGCTCTTGGGGTGAGGAATTGAGATGAAGGGCTCCTGGGGTTGAGGTATCTCTGGACAATATAGCATTTTCCTATCTATTACCCATGGTTGAGATGTTGTTCCCCTATCTTCATAGGGTCAGAGATGTTGCTCCCCTATCTGGTCTATGCAAAGTATACCCCAGTTGGCATCATACCCTCAGCAAGGCTTGATGGGAATATCGCTCCTCGTTTGGCCGACGAGTTGAAAGTGTACTTGGGGTGTACAACCCAAGTCAATTATCGTGCAAGTGTTCTACCACTTCACTGATGAGAGTCATTGGTGGGAAGATCGGTAAGCAAGAGGATTGGGTTCATATTTGCTCCCCTTTCAAGATTCTGGGTTGAGTCTGAGCTCCCCGATGAGGACCCAGGGTCGGAAATGTGCTCCCCTGCGTGTCGGATTATCCTGTTGCTAGGTATGGGTGGAAGCTATTACTCCCCGATTCTTCTTCTTCTAGATTCGAGAAAGTTTCAGCAGATGGAGTTGAGTCGTGATGACACCTTGATGTAAAGAACTACAAGCAGAGATTACCAAATGGCATTCTTCCTAGTTGAGAGGGAGTGTTAACTTTTTCAACTAGAGTCAAATTCCACTTTGGACAGCTCAGATGGATGAGATTATAATTTCATTAAATTACTCTTTTCAAGAGGACCACAATCGACCTATAGATCGCCCCAATCGGTTAAGCAGAAGTTAAGTTATGAATTATTTTATTATTTTATGGGTCGGCCTAAACTCATGTGGATTCGGTCAAAGCCCCAAGCGGTCTCTCACAAAGATATAAATAGAAGCGACCCCAAGTTCATTTGCACACATTCGCTCATGAGATCTTCTTCATGCTATTTTGATATTGGTTCGTATTTTCTATTTTTGGCTCGCACAGGTATGTCAGGAGAAGCTCGCACAAAGGATCGGGATCACAGGCAGGGTCTTGCATCTGATCTGGGTGTTCTAGGCCATAACTACAAGCAGGTAGCGGTTGAGATAAGCCAGAACCGCGGGCAAGATTTGTCAAGGTCGCAATTGAGCTGGTAAAACCGCGAGCAGACCATCTTCAAGGCGTGGCTAGGGCTCCAGGCTAATCAGACCCTCAATCGCGGGCACAAGACATCTAGGTCACAGTGAAGGGTGCTTCAGCTGCGGGATGAGAGTGTTAAGGCAGTGGTTAAGAGATTTCACAAGTAGATCTGGATTGGATCTCATTCAGTTGATTGCGCAGTGCCTTCATCCTTCTGTCACGCAGTCATAGTCGCTTCAGAATAGTCTTCGACAGCATCCTAGATTCAAATGTAGGACTTGGCAGCTGACATCACTTGTTTTCGGTGATACATCGAATCTGTGCTTTTGATATTGTAGATCGACAGATATATAGATCTGATCTATTTGTTTCTGTTGCATATATGTATTGGGCTCATTGTACTCTCTCCTGAAACTTTTTATGACAATCTATTAAATAAGAAGATTTGAAAGGGTTTCCCCCACAATGGGGTTTTTCCCTAGTCTTGGACCAATCTGTTATCTCTTATGGTTGTGTTGTTGTCTTCTTTGTCACTGCATGCATTGTTCTATCTTCAGTTACTGTTTATGGTTATTCACATTGCTTATATTTGGATGCACTGTTAATGAAAAGTAAATTGGGTTAAAGTAATTGATTCAGCATAGAACAATATTGAAAAATTAACAAGTATGTCCAAAATACATCCCTCAAATGGTGGTGGCATTTGATAATGAGGTGAAATGGAATAGGGAATAATAGGGGCAATCCTGGGCCACATATCGAGGCACAAGGGTAGCTAGAGAAAGGGAAGCCCACACTTGGGTATGTAATGTGTAAGAGGGAGCAATTGTGGTACATGAGGTGCCTCGGCCTTGATTTTTCCACCTGTATTTATATGCCTTCTACCTTTTATGATTTTTCTTTGATTATCTACTTGGGGCTCAAAGGATAAGAGCATGATGTGTAAGATATAGCAGTGATTACCCCCTTTTGGTAGGGTAGTTCATTGCCCTCCAGGGGTTGGGACAATCATGGGTTCCTGAATGATAAAGGAGGCTCATCTAGGGCCTATGGAACTAGGGTGATGGCCGTGGGTATGAGGTAGAGCTCATATATTGGCTTTTGCCCACGTGCTAATTATGTTTGTCCGACCATCTTTTGCATCTTGTGGTACATTTTCCTGTTGAATGTGGCCATTCATGCTTTTACTTTTCTTTTCAGCAGCTTCAACCTTCGGGGCATCATTCCAAGCCTGACCCAAGGTGGAGGCAAGGGAATGGGGAGGCTAACCCTATGTGGACCTAGTGAGGAAATGTGGACCCAAGTTGAAGAGATGATGAATGGAGGTATAGTGAATGGAAGGGGAGTGGTATATGAGGATAAGGGAGCGGGACTACACAACCAAAGTCAAGGTTTCCCAAGTAGTACCACCCTAAAACCAAATGGTCAGTAAAGGAGATCCCACGAGACTAAAATCCAAAGGTAACATCCAAAAGAGGTCAAGGGGACAAAAGCACAAACTAAGCCCACTCTTTCCACCAAATCCCCCCATCAATCCATGCCCTGAAGTGTCCATGATAAGTAAACCCAATACTCAATTACCAAATGACAAGACATACCTTTAGGTTCGGGAAGCCCACCTTCAAACATACAATCAATACGGATGGGTGAGGGACCACATGTTTGGCTCAGGTGGCAAAGAAATGGCACAACGAGCTAGTTGAGGGCTGCAAGGGGTTGTCAGCAACCGAGTGAGGACCATCATGGAGAAAATTTCTCGTAGGGATATTACCCACGAAGTGGTGGGTAACAGTGCCCATGTCGATTTTGCTTCTTTGATCCTACAACCTTTGAGCATCATTGTGCTCTTTCTTGAATTTAGCCATGACCTCTGCATTTTTGGTATGTGCACACACATCAATACCCTTTATCTCTTCATGCAAAATGTCAGCCTTCACTCTTGTGTAAAAGCCATTGAAGGTCTTTTCATTTTTGCATAAATTGCACTTCCATTCCCATGTACCACTGGAGCCCATCTGCTTCACTTTGGTAACATACTTCCACAAAGAATAATATTCTTGCTGTTTGGTTGCTTGAGTGGATTTAGGGGCACTTGAAACACAACTTTGAGAATCCATGAATGTTGCAAAATTACCATAATACAAAATGAAAAACTCACCCAATTTGGGGGCACTTGAAACACAACTTTGAGAAGCCAAGAATGTTGCAAAATTAGGAAATGAAAAACTCACCCAACTAGTTGTTGCTCACACTCTTCCTCTTGCTTCCCACGCTCCAAAACACATATAAACTCATTGCTGCTGCTGTAGGAAGCTCTTCTTGCAAAACAATGTGTGAGAAATGAGTGAATGAAGTGCCTTTTTAAAGAAAAGAAGAGGCTCATAGTGTTTCTAGAGAATTATATTCTTTTCATCTTCTAGAGAATTCTATTTGTATTTTTTATTAAATTTAGCTAACAGCCACATAAAAATTGGTTTATTAGTGTGTTTTGGTGTTAGATGGGGCCCACGCCCTTTTTCCACTCCTTGACATGGCCGAAAAAGGCCAAAAAAAATTAAATTTTCCTTTTCGGTCGCCGAAACTTGGCCTGTAGCAGTCGAAACGCCGCTAGCCGTACCATACAGGGTTTCGAAATCGCGAAACATTGTACGGTATGGCCAGCGGTGTTTCAGCCCTGTTTCAAGGCCGTTTTGGGTCGTACCCAGTACTAGTACGCAACCATTTTTGGAATTTCTCCTACAACATATATATATATATATATATATATATCACTACGCTTCTTTTTAGCTCTGTATGATTTTTTGCATCTCCTTTGATACTACATGAACCACCAACTATTTCTCTTCCCTGCAACTTTGACCACAAGTTTGAGAACTTGTATATCTTTAATACCATGTACAAATTTCGGCATACGCATATGCACCGGAGATGTGAAATGGAGTGATCAATATATATTGAAATGGATAGTCTTATCCATATGCTCCGCAATGGGGTTACGAAAATATCTCAACTACCCACAATTTATAAGTGTATTATAATACCATTGTATTAACCTAATCTTGATCATTTAAGAATCACTTAACCTTTTGCACACTAATGTTACTTTATTAAATATTGACCTATGACTCTTAATACCATTGGAAAATAGGTAAGCATGAGAGTATCTCATATTTGGTATGAAATACTAACAAGTAAAAACAAATTATCAAAACAGTCAGACTTGGCAGATTTATTATTTTACAGATGAAATGCACCTTATTAAATGATTTGTTGAGATGGTCCATTAGTCCACTGTAGACTTTTCCCCCTTTGTCAATGTTTTCTTTCTTTTCTTTTCTATCTGTTGATCCTTTGCCTTCAGCAACTCCTGGGAAAAGGACTTGAGTAATGCAGCTACATCTTCATTTCTACGTGCTGTAACAGACAGATGAGGCAATTTGGAAATAGAATGAAATCGTCTATGCTAGTTTAAGGCATAATAAATCTTCAATAGAGAAACTTCCAGATTTTTACACATGAGCTAACAAAAAACATGTCCTTAAATAATCGACATCTCTCATAATAAATGACATAAACCGCAAAATTTTCCTCCATGCAAATCTTCTTTGGAAAAATCTCTGTTATATATCATCCAAATACTCTTAATCATGCCAACTTAAAGCAACCTTGATATAAACTTGTAACAGTTTTAGACTTTTCTAATTATAGCACAGAGGAAGAAGTCCGAATAGCTAACCCGCAAGGATGATATCATCCATGTTAACCGATTTACGACCTGCATGTTGTGCAAACATCTCTATGTCCCTTGCCAATTGCTCTGTATTTGAAGGGAAAGACAAAAAAAGTTATTTCTACTGACACCAACAATCTACATAACTGCAGATACAAAATGAAGCAGTTTGTGGTTTATATCTTATATGTGAATTAACCTTTTCATAGGCGGATGAAAAATATGTTGTGTACCATGCCTCTAGAACTTGTGTTGCTTCTTTCACTAAAAAGATGGATGCTTGAGAACCATGATTCTTTCTTTAATTTTCATTTTGAACTGGTGAAACAAATCTACAACGAACATAAAAATAAAGAGGCAACAAAGAATAGCCAAAATATCCAATCAGCACACTTGACTACTTTAAAAAAAGCTACAGAAGGTTCGCATTCAAGTGTCAGACACAAGAAGCCCAGTAGGCTAGCTCAAGGGGTTGATAACTGTGAATGGCAGGCAGGAGATCTTGGGATCAAGTCTCCAGGCTGGCTGCCTCTGCATATGTTGGCCTCACTCAATGTCCCTGCTGGGTCAGCGTACAATAGTTTCCACTGCCCACTTTACACAAATACCAACCTTGCAATGAGGTACGTGTCCAGGGATGTATTTTCCAATGGGAAAAGAAGTGCCAGACACAAGGAAAACAAAAGCTCAGCTATGATTTCGGAATCATCTTCTCCTCTTTAGGTTCATCCATGGCTACAAATTGACACCAAGGAAGCAATCACAACTGGTTATTGCCATTATTGAATTTTAATGGCATGTTATGAACATGCTTGTGCACTTCATGTTGTAAATAGTAGGTGTGAAATCATCTTCTTCAAGAACTCATCTAAGAGCACTTCATGTTGTAAATAGCAGGTGTGAGCTGGGAGCATTTATTGTAAAACTCCACAGGAAAAGGGCTGATTACATGAGCCAGATAGAGAAGCAATCTGTCCCATAGGCTATTTGTAGCCTCGTGGACGTTAAAATTACTTTCTTTCTTTCTTTCTTTCAAGAACCCATCAAAAAGCACTTCGTGTTGTAAATAGCAGGTGTGAAATCATCTTCTTCAAGAACCCATGTCAGAGTTTAGTAAAATTTAAATCCATACCACCTATTACAGCATATACATCGAATTCGGCCCTTGAAAACGGAACTAGAAAATGTAAAGGAGTTCAGGGATTCAAACATGATACTTTCCCTCCTCATGATGCCCCTAAATGCATGCCAAAGGCATTCTGGAGGATACTTCTACCTTAAAGGTCTGCTTGCCTTATTTCAGAACCAGATGTCTATCTTTTATGCCTTACCTCTCAACATACTGTGATCCCTGTTACCCACCAAAAAGTGACCAACCCTTAGGAGAATTTTTTTCTCCTCTTTGGAAAGCCAGCCAGCCAGTAGCCCTATGATGATCAGCGCATAACATTATGCTAGGATTCTCCACCTATTGCTCCGGTCATATCGCTCTCCCATCTGGCATTTCTTCTTGAAGGAAGGTGGATCATCTATTAGCAAGTACTTTAATCATTCTTGCAATCATGTGCTTTCATTTAATGTTATAGGCATACTAATATGGATCACAAGGAAAACAAGATGACTAAGCCATCTCAATTCTATTCTTGTTCCCACCCTTCACCTGGGAGGTTAGTCTTTGACTCTAGTCTAGTAGTACCTCCTCTAAGGCTTAAGGGTTTAGAAAGGGCACCACTGGGGAAGCATTGATTGACCTAGTGTGTCCAAGGTAATCCATACTTACCACTTTCCATATCTCCCTATTATCCATCTCCATTCTTCAAGTTGGTAGTCATTGGTCATTGGTCATTGCGATTGGCACCCTTCATCCACATCCTCGAGTCAAGGCCCGAAAACTCGGCTCCGGAGGTTGATGCAACAGTAACTAATATAGCAAAAAATATGGATGAAATGAACATGGAACAGTATATCATGACTAGGCCTATTTAAAGCGCTTGACTAATCCAAGTATGGGCACCAACTAGGATGAATCCTTACTTAAGATCAGTGAGCCACTCGCATTCTAGAACATGATATAAGAAGATAGATGCAATGAAATGAGATATTATATTAACACATAAGAAAATATTACATACTATGGGATACCAAAGACCAGAATCCTCATTACAGTTATAACTCCTCCTCACTGAGACCCTACGGGCTCTGAGCCTTCATACAGAAACTTTACAAGATGTATACAAAGCCTTTCACTGCACAGTTTGCTGATAGAAATATGGAACCCTTACAATGTCTTTCTTCTTGGTTTTTATAGGAAAGACCGAAAACTCTAGAGAATGAGGTAGGTAATGTACATTAAATTGACTCATTAAAACCAATTGGCGAGGAAAAACCCGCCTATGCTGTTTGACGGTGCTGAACTGGTGCAAGTACTCTGCTGCTGCTTCATGGAATAAATGTTGAGGATGAAAATCTACTCTTAACAAGACACAAAGAATAAAATATACAAATGTTCTGTACTTGACTGGAAGAGAAAAATCTACTGCAATAAAACCTTGAGGTTGCTTGTGTTTGTGCATGGTACTCCCGGTCTTCCAATCTTTGAATTAAAATTCAAAATCATAAGGCTGGGCACTGGCTTTCTCGATCTTCACTGATATTTGTATGCCACCCAATTAATATTTATTTCTGTGTAATCTTTCCCTTCTGTAGGCGTCTTTAGGGTTCAATGGATTTTATTTATGCTTCCATTAATAAGGTCATATCATAGCAACTACCCTCAGCTTCGCTCTTAAATTTCGCTGTTGAGAACTGTCCTTAGAAGAGATCTTGGCCTCTGCAATGGAGGCGATGCATTACGGCAGCTCCTTTTCAATACAAACCTGCAAAACCCACAAATATATTAGAGGAAAAACCAGACGCAAGGGTGGTGGAGGGAGACGTGACTACGGAATTGAGGATGAAGACTAGGAAAAATGACGAGGGGATGCAGGGTGACAATGGAATATACAATGGAATAGGGATAAACAGGCGATATAGAGGTTTTTCCACGTAGAAACCTTAAAACTTAATCGTATGAACAAAGTATTATGGCTATAAATGAAATATGTTACGGATGGCGGGAGAAGAGATGTGATGGACGCGCGAGATGATGACACCTAGGCGTACGAAAGTCCAACGGAACAGATGACGTGGTGAGAGGCTCGGGAGGTCAACAAGACATGTGAATGATTCTGGGCCACGCGATCAGGAATGAAATCGACGTCTAATACGAGCCGAAGGGCAATCCAAAGTGGGCCAGGGACGCGATGGACGTGGATTAAAACGCGTGCAACTCCGGAGATTAACAGCCGTTGGATGGAGGCCTCGAGATCTGACGGTTTACAATCATTCCACTGCTCGGCCTTCGACCAATCTTTAATGCGCGAAATTGTAGTGGTTTTGGGACATACAAAGGGACACGCGGCTCCTATTGGATGGAATCGCTGGCTCCATGGAGAATACCGCCCACTGAGCGAAGGTGGTGCGGAACTAACCACCGGTTTTCGGGCGCGGGGGCCACCACGGGGGATTTGGTTGTGGGCCATTGATTTTTATTGGATCGGACGGCTATGGCTTCACCCGAAAACATAAGGTGATAAGATCCCGCCTGTCTGGAACACGGTCTTGCGCCCGGGTCTCATGGGAATCAAAACAAAAGGGGCTGAGACCTCAAGGGCTGGGCCTGATATAATTTCAATGGTGGGTTTTTAGCCTTTGAATAATGTATTTTTATAAGCGGGAAGGGTAACGATAGATAGAAGACGAGTGTTTTTGGCCATGAAAATATTTAAACAGAATTAAATGGGGCTGGTGGCCAGGAATTTCGAATGTAGGGGCTGCTATGCACAACACAACTTAAAAAGAAAGTTAAAAG
>JAXQQM020073424.1:0-99441 GCA_034641835.2 Pinus albicaulis | reverse complement strand
TAACATAGGTCAGGGCTTGGTTCCCCTAGCTTGGGTTGTTTGGGACTTGTGTGATGAATTTTAGGAGAAAAAATGAGTTTAAGACCCTTAAACAGATTTCCCATGAAGTTGACTAGCTAAAAATCAGCTAATAGGAAGAGTTGCTGCAACAAGGAAACCCAACAACCAGAATTGTGCAGTTTTTCCTAGTAATTATTGGAGAGTAGCCATAAGGCTCAAACTTCAACCATAGAACATCAAATCAGCATTATGAAATATTCTTCCCTCAACATACAACAAATTACATGAAATAATAGTGTAGAAATCCATTAAAATGACATCTCCGACATTTATAAAATTGCAGAAAGGAATGGACTGTGTCCCTCTAAGTGTGCTTCGGTAGATAAATAACGGAGCTCAGATCTATGGCAGATCTATGGCTGTAACATCAGATCCATACCAGATCTAGAAACTACTCAGTCTCTTCCACAAGTCACCTTTGGGGTTTTTACAAAATATTGCACAAGAAGATGTAGATCTAAATTTTAATACATGAAACTGTAGGAAACTTCCATAAATTGCTGAAGATGATTATTATTATAGTATATCATATCTGTACAATAAATATCAGCAAGCTACAAGAGTAATCTTCAAGATGAGAGGCAAGCCTCAATCATCAGAAAGCAAGTACAATGAAAGATCTAAACAATAGTGAAGCAGTACATAGAAAATAACATAGTTCCCTAAGGAGACAGTGTTGTATCTTGAACAGAATATGAAAATATGTGAAATATAAAGATCTGAAATGGAAATACAATAGAGATCCTCTTCCGGGTGGTCACAAGACACCCTCCCTGAGAGAAATCCCTCAAAACAATTAGATCTTTGTAGATCTGAGCCACCACTTGCTGCAAATTCATAGCAGCTACAAAACCCTCAACAAGACTAGCGCTGCTAATGGAGATGAAGCTTGGCAAAAATTTCAGATAGTGGATAAATGCAGCACATCCTCCTCCAAAGAGCTACTCCATGGAAGGAGAGACGATTCCTAAATAGGAAACCCTCTTCTCTTTGGCTAACCAGCCAAGAGAACTCGAGTTTCTCAAGCAACCACAAATCATCAACAACCTCTTCATGTGCCTTCTTCTCCTTTTTATAAAATTAGGGTCTCTTGGAAAACCCTAAACCACTTCATCTCTTTGGCCCCTTTCACT
The DNA here is from genome assembly GCA_034641835.2 of Pinus albicaulis. Lineage (NCBI taxonomy): Eukaryota > Viridiplantae > Streptophyta > Pinopsida > Pinales > Pinaceae > Pinus > Pinus albicaulis. The sequence goes on along the minus strand of JAXQQM020073424.1, from coordinate 98,248 downwards.
CTTGGAAACCCCTTCTAGAACATCGCAGTCCATCAAGGAGATTCAATGAACCTAGACAACGCTGGTTGAATTGGTAAAATAGGATCTCCTTTGGTGGTCTTGACCCTTTCACAGCTGCAAGTTTTTAGTCAAGTAGCTCGAATATGCCTCTTTTCACAACTTATTCAACAATATATGAAAATCAAAACAAAATGAAATGTTCCTATTAGCTTGGGCTAATTAGGAACATTACACTCTCATTGTATGACTAGTTATCACATTTATATAGTTATTATGTTTAGAAATACTGTGCTTTTTTGCAATTATTTAGTTTACATAGTTATATTCATTCCTTCAATAATTGAGATGTTGTATCTTCTATACTATAACCTTGTTAAAATTGTTTCACTTTATGAGATTAAACTATTCAGATCTCTTTATCTTTATCCTTTTGAACAATCTGTGAAAATTCCATAATTATGGGTCTTTTACAATAACCCTTTATGGAATAAATTTTACTAAACTCCTTTATTTTACACCACTGTAAAACTTTTTATGTGTAACTATTTATAAATAGTATCCATGTGCATTTTAGTGTCTTTCTCTTGTTAATATATAGATATAGATAAAGGTTATTTTTAATAGTGGTTTATTGTTGCTTCCTCTTTATCAATGATTATATTGTAAAATTCTAGAACTTTAGGACTCTCCATCTGAAGAAAACTTAATTCTATGTTTAAATTTTTTTTGGCATAGATAACCTTTCATGGTTCAGATTTCAGTTCTAGTTTACTAATGTATGTGTATTTTTTCTTTCTAGTACTTCTAATTTACGAATATAAGTAGTCTATAGCAACTACTAAACAATATTATTAGTTTAGGAAAGTTAAACTGTAACATTATTTTGTAAACACTGTCAAATACAATAAGTTTCATTGGTTCCATTTTTTGCTTTTGCATAATCTACTATACATTTATCAATATGCCAAATTTCGTGAAACACTCTCACTTTCATAAAATTCACTTCTTCAAATTTCCATTCTCTATTACTAAATTTAACATTCTACCATCAATATGAATTTGCACAAAAATTTAAATCGAACATAATAATTATTTTTCTTTTCCTAAAAATTCAGAGGGTCAAGAACAATGACTTGAAATCAATATCTAGAATTGTTACAATAATTCATCGTCTCATCCCAACATTTCATACTTTCCTCAATAGTATCCCCCCAACCACCTTAGTATGAAAGTTATCAACTCTGTTCACTTTGTCCTTTCCTGATTTCTCACTAGATTCGATCCATGTGATTATCTTTCTCAACAAAATGACAAAAATCCGTTACCTTCTCCACCATTTAGTTGGTACTTTGTAACTAGCTCCACCTCACCCAACAAGTGGTAGGTAGTTACTAGCTCATTTATGAGCTCCACTTCCCCACTTTCCAAGGCAACTTCTTTTATTTTAGGGAAGTTAATGATCAATTACTTCCACGATCATTAATAATTAAATAATTTAGATTAAATTCATAGGACTTAATGAACGGTAATCAATATAAACAATCAAATTGCAGCCATAACTCATTTAGGTGTAATTTCAACATTAGTTCTAGATATTTATTTTATTAACAACATTATAAATGCAAGATTTACATTCAACCTTTATCAGTTTATCACACTGATAAACTATTTTCAAATAAGTATTTTAAATTTAAGACATATTCATACTTAACCATAAATATAAATTTAGCTTCAATTTAAGGGATATTACAACTACCCTCTGCTAAATTTCCCTCTCATTGGCCTTCCTCTCACCTCTCCAAGTCATGGTTGAACTTGAGTATTGGTTAGCAGCTCTTATGTGGCCCTCTCCAATTACTACTTGTATCCCCCTATTCCTCACATGTTATATTCCTAATATCGTTCCTTTTTTCCTTTGGCTTGGTCACCTCTATCTTGGCGCCATCATTCCTTGTCAGCGAACCCGAGTCAGACATGGAGCCACTTATTATCAGGAGCAAGCTAGCTGATCTAAATGGGAAAATTAGTGTTTTATGTGCTAAATTCCAATTCAGAATATGAACAAAGTGTTTGAGTATTATGAGGTAAATTGCAAGTTAATCATGAGTTTTTATGTGTTTTTATCTGAATTTATTGAGAAAATTAACATAAACAAAACATCGAACAAAAGTATGTAACGGACATGGACATCACCATAAACAATAACACAATCGCACATGATGAAGGAGTTCACCCCTCTTGGGATACGCCTCCTTGGTCCAGCTTCCAATAGCTTGGCCCTCTTCTATTCTTCTCAAAAGTGTGATTACATATGTTTACAATGCTCAAACAACTTTGACACATTTCCAATGGCTCCAGAATGACCAAAAATACTTGTGTAGCCTCTTTCTACCTGGAATTTGGTAAAAAACTAACTTAGTTATGGCTTCCCCAAGTTTTTTCACTAACTGCACCACAAACTCCACCAAATCTGATACTATCTCACAATTTCACCCTCAAATCCTCTAACAGAGTGCCAAATAGCCCAAATTCAGGGTGAATTTTTCAGCGCATTATTTTTTCCTCTAAGGCCTGAATGCCGAATTCCAAACCATACTGTATATGGTTAACAAACAAAAAATTATCATAAAAAAGTCTTGACGGTTTGCTAACCATTGGCACAAACTGCATGGGTGGATGTATGGGCTTCCTCGACATTTATTGTTACGGTTATGGTCAGCTGGGATGGGACCATGTGCTAGCCTCACCCCAGCCCGCTCCCCCATTGCACAAACCATATGAAAAAAAAACCATATGGAACCCATAGTATATTAGGACTCATCGTGATGAAATAGTGGTAAAGGATTGTGTTGTGGACTATGAGGTCGCGGGTTCGAACCCCGCTACTGCTACTTAGACCTTGACCCAATTTTGGTGGCCCTCGGGCGGCAACGTGGTGAGCCCCGACTGGGCCACGTGGAAGCCTGAGATTGGCCTCCATAAAACCAATCAAGTTGCACCAATTCAACCAAATGAAAATGTGCCACTTGGCACTACATAATTCTCCAGAAGAAACAATCATATGCATAGCCACCCTGCCATGTATGCATGCCCAGTCAGCTGTACGGACTACTGACTTGGATGTCCTCCATTATTTTAAAAAAAGTACTTGTTTTACAAAGTGGATGAAATGTGTTTATGGGAGCATACGGTTTCAATTTTCTGCAAAGCGAGTTGCACCGGATTTAGAATGACGAGATCTACACGATTGTTCAGGTTCCACACCATTTCGACAAATTTCATTTTTGAGCATAATTTTGAGCACCTGATCACTCCTCCCCACTGGAAACTTTTGGACCCAAAAAGATCACTTTCATTTGTTTAGTGGATGAGGGTACGCTTCCCTCACCTTTCCAATCTTGATCCATTTAGCCTTGCTTGGATTTTTGCCTTTGAGCTCCACACGAAGGTAGTCTACACTCCCTCATTTTGATGTTCTTGTTCTTCTGTCAAGAATGATGTCTTGTTGAAGCTCATCAAGGTATTTTAGAGAAAAATACTCAATGGAAGGAATCTGAACATTTTCTCCTTGGTCTTCAATCAATGGAGGCTCATACAATCTTAAGTTCTCAACATGAACAACAGAGTAAATTTTCATGTATGAAGGCAAATCTAAGTTGAAGGCATTTTCACCAATATTTTTCAAAATTCTGAAAGGACCATAACGAATTGGTTTCAAATTTTAACTTCCCCTTGAAGCCTCTCTTTGTTAATGTGAAGCCAAAATTCATCACCAACTTTGAACTTGTGATCTACATGATGCTTGTCGTGCCTTGCTTTGTACTTTCCTTGGCTCTTTTCAAGCTGATCTTGAATTTTTTGATGTATTAATTGGATTTTTTGTATGAACTTCTTGGCCTTATCTATGTCACTATGCCCATGAATTGAAACATCCTTCCCAAAAATGAAATCCAATGGTGATCTAGGCAAGTATCCAAGATATGCCTCAAATGGCGATGTTTTTGTAGAGGAGTGTTTTGCATGATTGTAAGCATGTTGAATGTAGTGTAAGTTTTCATCCCACAACTTAGGATTCTTGTTGTAGTATCCTCAAAGAATATGTATGACTATTCGATTGACCACTTTTGTTTGACCATCTATTTATGGATGAAAGGTTGTACTCTTTTTAAACTTGGTATCCATAAAGTCCCACAAACTTTGCCAAAAATTCCCAACAAATCGAGAATCTCGATCACTATCAATGGATGTGGGAAATCCACAATGAACCCAAAAATGTTGGAAGAATAAGTGAGTTGTTTTTTCAGTTGTGATTTTCCTTTTACATGTCATTAATATACACATCTTGTTGAACCTATACACAACTACACACAAATAATCATGAACTCTTTTTTAAAATGGAAGAACTCCTACAAAATCCATAGAAACACTCTCCCATGGATGTGAATGTACATGAAGTGGTGTTTACAATCCTAAATTCCTATAGCTAGGATTACTGACTACACAAAATGAACAACCTTTAATGAAACGTGACACACTTTAAAGCATACGAGGCCAATAACAATACCTATGAATATGTGACATTGTTTTTCTTACACCAAAATGCCAAGCAATAAGAGAAGTGTGTGATTCCCTTATGAAATTCACTCTCTCCCCCTATGGAATACAAAGCTTTCCCAAATGATACAATAAGTTATTATACACATAGTAATACAATTCCTCTACTTGGTTTCCTTTACTCAAGTTTGCATAAACATCTTGAAAGTCATTATCAAATTCATATTGCTCAACATAAATTTCATGCAAAGCATAATTATGCTTGAGTAAATTACCCCACTAACGATAGGCCTAGAAAAAATATCAGTAACCTTGTTGTATATACGTTTCTTATACCTGATGACCAAGTGGAATTGATGTAGGAAGCTCATCCATTGAAAGTACCTTGATTGTTGCAACTTAGTTTTTGATTTCAAGTATTGCAATGGTTGGTGGTCGATGTGTATGATGGTTTTCTTTCCCATCAAGCAGTGTTTCCACTCTTTCACACTTTGAACCAACACATAAATATCCTTGTCATAAGTAGGATAGTTAATCACTGCACCATTGAAATTTTATGAATGAAATGAATTGGGCTTACCATGTTGCATAAGTATTGCGCCCATGTCATAGTCGCTTGCATCAATTTGAATCTCAAAGGGATGTCTCAAGTCCGGTAGTTCAAGTACTGGGGTTGAAATGATCTTCTCCTTCAAAGCATGGAATTCTTTTTGTTGTTTTCCTCCCCATTGGAAGACCTTTTTCACACTAGTCAATGCATGCAATGGAGCTGTGATAGAATAAAAATTAGCAATAAAATTCCTCCAATATTGGGTTTCTTCGAAAAAGCTTCTTACCTCAGTGAATGTCTTGGGCATTGGCCAATCCATAATGACCTCAACCTTAGAGGGGTCTATCTTCAACTCACCTCCTCCAAAAATATACCCCAAGCAAACCAAAGAAGTTTTACAAAACTCACATTTTGACATCTTCAAAAATAATTGTTCTTTCCTTAAGACATCAAGTACTTTTCTTACATGCATGACATGTTCATCAAGTTATTTACTGAAAATAAATATATCATCTAAGTATACTATGACAAACTCATCAATAAATGGCCTCAACACATAATTCATCACACACATGAAGGTAGCAGGAGCATTACATAAACCAAAAGGCATAAGAATCCATTCAAACAAACCTTGATTTGTTTTGAATGTTGTCTTCCAAATGTCACCTTCAGTAATTCTAATTTTATGGTAACCACTCCTTAATTCCAACTTAGTAAAATACTTTGCATCTTTCAATTGATAAATTAAATCATCTATTCTAGGAAGTGGATACAGTTCTTTGTCATAAATTTTTTCAATGCAAAGATATCTACACACGTGCCATGTTCCATCCTTCTTTGGCACCAACACAATAGGTGACCTGCATGGCGAAGTGCTTGGTTGGGTGATCCCTTTGTCCAACAACTCTTGAATTTTCTTTTCGATTTCAGCACTCTCCATCACTGGCATCCTATACATACCAATGTTAGGAAGAGGACAATCTTGCTGCAACTTTATTTCATGTTGGATTCCCCTCTTGGGAGGTAATCCTTTTGGTTTGTGAAAAATATCATTATTTTGATTAACCACTTCAATAAAATAATATTTCAAATTTGGATCACAACTTTGGAATGCTTCATAATCAACATCATTCTTTAGTTTAATCATAAGAAGCACAAAATTCTTGCTTGAATTCACTAGTCTTTTCATTTTTCCTGCATTAACTAATGAAATAGTTAGTTTCTTGCAATGAGCTTTCACAATATACTCCACACCATCTTTGAACAAGTGGTACTTGTTTTCATGGTGAAATAATATTGGATTTTCTATCATAAAGGTAAGGAATACCCAAAACAATTCTTGAAATATCAAACGATACAACATTTAATTCAAATTTGTCAATGAAGTTTGTTGTGATTGAAAACCGAAGAATACACTTTCTTGTAACCTCTAAATTTTTGTTCTTTCATATTGAACCCAATGGATATATTTTGGGATGTGGAATGGTTTCAAGATTAAGTTCATTGACTAAATATTCAGATATCAAATTGGCCTGAGAGCCACTAACAAATAGTGTGTCGATTTTTTTAAGCTTTGAAATAACCCTCACATGAAATAATTCAATCCTTGTTTCTTCATTTGGAGTACTAGTGTGACAATTTGATGAACTAATGCTCGCAATGGATTATGTTCCTTTCATACCCATGGCTGTAATTTTTGTTTCATCACCCGAGTTGTATCCCAAATCATGTTGAGTGGTTGTAGTTGTTTTTTGTTTCCCTTGTTGTTGAATTTCTTGGGCTTCATCTCTAGATGAAGCTTCCAACAATGTTCTTCATTGTGACCCTCTTTGGAAAAATGTTTGCATGTCATTTTATCTCCTTCCTTTTTAACATATGCATTTTTCTTTCCCTTTCATTTGAAACCCTTTCCTTTCTCTCCACCCTTAAATGGCTTCCTTTTACCCTCTTCTGGAATATTTTTCCCTCTTGCCTCAAGGTGAGTGGCTTGCACACAAACCTCATCTAGACTAGTGGGATTGAACATAAGGATAGTATGCCTTAGGTAGCTATGTAAACCCCCTATATACTTCAGCAACGTGTCTTGTGAATCCCAATCAACACCTAACATAAGATCTCTTCTTCTAAATTATTGGGTGTAATCTTCCATACTTTCACCTTTAAGTTGTCTAAAGTTTTTCCAATTCATGATGGCTTTATACATATATTCTAGAGGGTAAAATTGTATTTTAATTGTAGCAATGAAGTTAGACCAAGAAATTGAGATATCACCATGTTTTTTTATCTCATCTTGTGTCTTGGCTTCCCACCATACTAATGTTGCACCCTCCAGTCTCAAGGAAGCTAGTTGAATCTTTGTATCATCATATTAAAGGTTTTGAATCCTACAATAGACCTCCAACTGAAAAACCCAATTGTCAAGATTCTCTACATTCACTTCACCATTATACATGGGCAGCTCAAATTTAATATCAAGTTTTAACAAGGGTGTTTTACCAATTCCTTTCGAGGTATGTTGATGAGTATGAGTAAGGGTTGTAGTAGTGGAAGAGGATGAATATGAAGGTGAAGATGGTGGTGAGGGTGATGGTGGAATAGATGGTGGATTATCACCATTTCCATTACCGCCTCCTCCTACAGAACCCTCTCCTCTTGGAGGCCTGGAGCTTTGACCCTGCAACCTTGTATTCCTCTCTTCATAGAGGGCCTTCACCATCTTTGTCATGTCAAAGAAAGCCTTCATAAAAGCATTCTCATCCTCTATCATGTTATCATTTCCTCCTTCATGAGACATGCTTACTAAAGCTTTGAAGCAAAAAAACTGTAGGCTTTTTTACTTTAATTGTAAAAATACACAAGAGGTAATTTGTAATAATAATGTATTATATAAAAATGTATATGTGATGTTGAATGTTACAATGAAGACCTGCTTATATACCTAGGCAGGTGTCCTTTCATAATTGGGCATGTCTTTTAGACATGCCTTTTCACTTAACTAACGACTATTGCGATAATCATCATTTGATTATTATTTACATTTATTTCTTCTATTTGTTATGAATTATATTCATAATATTGCCCCTTCCTTCAAATTCTTTGTCGTCAAAGCTATATTACTGACAATTTTCTTCATTTTTCAGTTGTCATCTCAACATATGTGACTTGATGTCATTGGTACCTTTGTATAATTCGCTTGTATAATATCATGAATCCATGTTTTTTCGATTCCTCATTACAATTTTTTTTAATTATTATTATTATTATTATTATTTTTAAATAATATATATATATATATATATATATATATATATATATATATATATATATATATATATATATATATATATATATATATATATATATATATATATATCTTATTTTTATCATATTTATATTGATTCTTAACGCATGATTCGAATCAGGATGATTATTCCAATCGACACCCCCCATGGCTCCACAACTTATAACACAAGGACGACTAATGAATGGTGATGTGAGGAGCACATGACGAAAGTGTTCGGACATTGGCCACGACATACTTTTGGTAGTCATTGGCCACACAGTGAGTTGGCGGCTCTCAGAAGAAACCTTTAGTGCAACTGAGGGGATGTGCAGAGAAGGTTGACTTTGTGATAATAGAGGCAACATGGACTAGATGCGGTTTCAAGTGGGACAGGTAGGTACCCGACTGTGGACAGCCTAGAATACTTTTGGGTTGCGGCAGTAGTTTTGAGGGTAGGTGGAAGGTGTTGTAAATGGCAATGCATGATCAAGAGTCAGGGGTGATAAGTTGCATCGACAAAAAAACATAACAAGGCTTTGGTGTGGTCGTCCCATTGGATGCATGAATGTTTTGAGAATGCTTTTCCATCAACTTACTCCCTTCTTCGTGGTTGACATCACTATTTTTATCCGTCTTATGGGGAAGACCTATTCGGTATTTTTTTCAAAGTTTCATTGTTCTTTCCCTTCACCATTTTGGCAGTAGATTTTCGAGTTGTCTCCTCCAATGAGGGACCTCCAGTGACATGCAAACATTTCAAAAATTTAATTAGTTTCACTGCCAATTCTTCCTTCTTTGTCACTACTTTGGAAATGTGAATATCCAATAAAACACATAGATTAAATAATATATCTTTGTTATATTTATGGAGTTTCTCGTGTAATTTTCCCTTAAGTTTTTCCTCATTTTCACCCCGTACAAAGCTCGAGAACTACAATATGTTATGTTTCATATGAATATCTTTTCCCCTATTCCCATAAAGAATCACGTGAACAAATTTTTTAATTTCGTCCCCCGTACTCCTTTTGCATACTTTGTATACAATGCTTGGGATATCTTTGAGAGGTGTTCCTCTTCCCTTCCCAGTGGTGAACTTCTTAGTCTCCTTCTCTTCAACACTCATATCAATGAAATTCTCAACCATATTTCTTAGCTGATATGGTCGAATGGCTACACAAACTTCAATTTCCTTCAATACTTCAACCTGATCGCTTAGAGCCTTTGCAAAAAATTTTACATTCTAGTCAATAGATGAGTAGAAGGTGAAATCCTCTATAACTTTCTCTCTCAAGTCAACGTCCTCTTCCATTATAGGAGTTGAATCTGTTATTTTGAAATGTTTTAATTATTCTGCAAATGATTCTTCTTCTTTAGTTTCAAATACCCACTTGGATCATTAACCTCATTCATGTCATCCCGAGGAGATATTGGTTCAAAATTTTCATTGGTGCTATCATATTCCTTATTATCAATTTCCTTTAGAAGTGCTGTAACTTTTGCATATGATTTTTCCCACTGCTAAATTTTTTCTCTAGATTTTATTAATTGATCAATGAATTCAGGGCCAAAAGTTAATGGCATATTATGCGGTGAACTATGTTCAAAGGATCACAAGATTATATTGTGCGGCATGGCTCTGATACCACTGAAGCAACAAAACTGTAGGCTTTTTTACTTTAATTGTAAAAATACACAAGAGGTATTCTGTAATAATAATTTATTATATAAAAATGTATATGTGATGTTGAATGTTACAATGAGGCCCCACTTATATACATAGGCAGGTGTCCTTTTCTAACTGGGCATGTCTACAGGCCTTTTCACTTAACTAACGACTATTTAAGATAATCATCATTTGATTATTATTTACATTTATTTCTTCTATTTGTTATGAATTATATTCATAACAAGCTTCCACTGGCAATCTTTCTCTTCTTTGCCTTGTCCCAACTTCATATCCTACACCCACAAGATTTCCTTCTCCTCTCTTGAGCTTCAACCTTGTAAGAATTTAAACACTTGCAAAACAATTAAATCCTCCTTGCACAAGTAAACCTAGTGCTTTGTTACCAACTTGATCTGAATGGGAAAATTAGTGTTTGTTGTGCTAAATTCCAATTCAGAATATGAACAAAGTGCTTGAGGATTATGAGGTAAATTGAAAGTTAACCATGAGTGTTTATGTCTTTTTAGGTGAGTTTCTTGAGAAAATTAACATAAAAAAAAGCTGAATAACAACATCTAATAGACATGAACATCACCATAAACAACAACACAACATCACATGATGAAGGAGTTCACCCCTCCTAGGCTACATCTCCTTGGTCCAGCTTCCAATGGCTTGTCCCTCTTCTATTATGCTCAAAAGTGTGACATATGTTTAAAATGCTCAAAAAACTCTGAGACCTGTTCCAATGGCTCCAAAATGCCCAAAAATGCCTATGTAGCCTCTTTCTGCCTCGAATTTTGTCAAAAAATCACTTATTTATGGCTTCCCCAAGTTTTTGCACTAACTGCACCACAAACTCCACCAAATCTGGCACCATCTTACAATTTCGCCCCCAAATCCACTAACGGAGCGCCAGATTGCCCAAATTTCAGGCGAATTTGTCGGTGCATTAATTTTCCTCCAATGCCTTAATGTTGAATTCCAAACCATATTGTGTATGGTTAAAAAATAATTATAATAAAAAACTTCGCGTGGTTCGATAACCATCGGCATTAACTGCAATGGTGGACATATCGGCATCATCAACATTTATTGTTATGATTATGGTTAGTTGGCAGGGGCGCAGAGATAGCCTCTCGCCTATGGTCCTACACCCATGCAGTGACTAGGGTTGGTGCTTGACCCTGACACCCTCCCCCATTATGCAAACCATATAAAAAAAACATATGGAACCCATAGTATATTAAGACTCATTGTGATGGCGCAACGGTAAAGGCTTGTGTTGTGGACTATGAGGTTGTGGGTTCGACCCCCGCTGCTGCTGCTCGAACCTTGACCCAATTTTGATGGCCCTCAGGCAACCACGTGGCGATACCTGGTTGGGCCACGTGGCAGCCTATGATTGGCCTCCATAAAACCAATCAAGTCGCGCTAATTATACCAAATGAAAATGTGGCACTTGGAACTACATAATTCTCTGGGGGAAAGAAATCATATGTATTTTCACCCTGCCATGTAGGCATGCCCAGTCAGCCATACAAACTGTTGACTGGGTTGTCTTGTGTTTATTTTAAAAAAATTGCATGTATGAAAAAGTGGACATAACATGTTTCTAGGAGCATACAATGTCATTTTTCCATGAAATGATTTGTGTCAGATTCAGAATGATGAGATCTACACGGTCAATTAGGTTCCACACCATTCCAATAACTTTCATTTTTTAGCATAATTTTGAGCAGCTGATCACTAGCCGAGGAAACAAGAACTCACCATAGGCTAGAATAAGTTATTGCTCGCTTTTGGGATTTGACACTAGGCCCCCATCCAAGTATAATTAACACTAGTTGAGAGGAAAGGAACCTCCCAGCAAGACCTTCTAAGATACCGAAGTACTAGATGAGTTGGAAGACTAGGTGCATAACACATGCCACACAAGCAGACGTTTTAATTAGTACATGCATACAACGAACCTATAAAGGCACATGAAAGTTCTCATGGGTAAGATCTTACTGGCTCAACATGATCAACGAGAGGACCTCCTCCTCTTAATGGAGCACTTGCACCAGCACAGAAAGATGTGAATCAACAACTAGAGAAAATTGAGAATCACCTCGGCATCCCCCCCCACTAATGGTCATTCTCCAAGCAACAACCAGGAGCTAATCGATATTGTAGCAGTAGACTAAAATCCTACTTTCTAGCTTCTTTTTTATTTTTATTTTTTTGGTTGTCTCTAGATTTTTCGTTCTTGTAGTAATTTTACTAGGTTTCATGAGCCCGAAAGGCCGAACATTAGTGCATGTATGTCCTATTTTGATCTTTTTGAAATCTTTCTATCTTTTGTCTCTCTTATAAAATTGTAATTTTAGATATGATCTCACCTTCCTAATGACAAGTCCGTCTAAAAATAATATCTTAATATGTAATATGTATACTCATGTTTTGAAAAAACTATTATAATAATAATAATAATAAATTTTTATATATTTAATTATAAGGGGAAGAAAATTCAAACAAGCTAATCTAACCTCACCCAACACCTTTTTTATTATTATTATTATAAAATACGATTCAAATAATTAAAAGTGAAAGTAATTATTCAATTTTTTCATAAATTATAAATTTTAATTTAAAAAATCATTCAAACAAGTTATAAAAGATAAGATTTTAATAAATAAATAAACTTAATTTTCCGAGTGTTTTTAACCAATCATTTTATCCCAATGAGATAAAAGTTATGTTTTAATTTTTTTTATTAGTTTAAAATTTTAATAATTTAGATTTGTTCAAATTTGATTAAAATTTTTAATAACAAAGTTTTAATTTTTCATAAATTAAATAGAATTAGTCTAGATCTCTCTTAACTTTGGATCTATCGAGCATCGAGAGAGATCCAATCTTTATTCAATCTAAAATATCTGGAGCTAAAATGGATCTAGGTTGGTTTAATTATTATTTTATAATTATTTTATAATTTAATTTGATTTATATTTTTATGTAATTTGACATAATTAAAATAAGTTAATTAATTATTATTATTATCATCATAATTTTTATTTTATTTCAATTTATTTTAATTCTTATTTTTATTTTTGTGTAATTTGACCAAATCAAAAAATCCATAACATGACACGACAATGATCTTCCATATTCCGCTGGAGAGTGTCTCTCAACACAATTATAACTTTTAATGTATACACACACGCGCACGCGCGATTGGTGAATATATTAGAAGCCTTACTGTAGCATTCTCAAGATATAATGCCATGTGTATTGAAGAGTACTTACAAATTTCCCATTTCAAAATTTGTCAAAAACTTAGTGAAAAATATATGATTGGAGAGATTAATTGGATTCATAAATTAAGATTACTTGAAATTATTTCATCTCTATTCATTCTTATAGCACCTTATCATTATATTTTATAAATCGTTATTATATTTTATAACACATCTATTAGTAGTCCCTATCAAAGTTAGCATACATTTATATTAAAACTCAATCGGAAGAACTACGGTACATGCAACACTTGTTTTATAAGCTATAACTCTTATTTTTAGTATATTCTTTTATTGTATTAATGTTTTCCATAGGTTAACCAAAGTTGGAAGTCCTAATTTTAATCACGCATCTAGCCTAAGAACTTAGATTTGACTAACTCGTGGATATATCTCCAATCTACGAGTATGGATATAGTTTCAAAATATTAGCTTGAGGATCCTTACGTTGATATGTAATAAGATAGGCGATTTCCTCAAGATGAAAAAGTGTTCATCAACGATTGAGAAGCATGTTGTCAAAACACTTTATGTCCACGTACAACCTAAATGATGGTCTATTTGAAGCCATATGCCTTCAAAGTAGGACAACATACTCATTTGTGATCCCTATACTACATCAACATTATGTTCAAATATTAGATGTGTAGGCAATATGGCTATCTCAAACATAATTAATGAGGATAGTGTGGGGTTTTCGAGAGGAGGAGCTCACCAAGTAAGAACGTTATATCGTAGGTAACATCATAAGAACTATTGAAGAGGATACCTCCATTCAACATAATAGTAGTAATCTAATGAGCACAAACTTTTGGCTCTTTTCTAGGTAGATTCTCTAGTTGATTTTCACAAAAACCTAGTCAAAATTTGGGGAAAGTGTAGTTCTAAGTTGTTGATTGCATGATATGAGTGCCTTAATGATTTCTCAAGGCATTAAATCCATTTTTATATTCATAAATGCAATTTAAGAAACATAAAACTATAATATTAACAAGAATCATGTCACTAAATTTTAGTGGAAAAGGCCAAAAATTTGCCACGTTAGACTACACCTAACATAATATCAATGTGGCCCTTCCTATCTCAAAGATACTTGAAGAGCACCTATAACCATCCATTCCCATGTGATAGAGTGTTGGAGATCTTTTTAAAGAATTTAGAATGATAAATGTACATAAGATCATCTAAGATTTTTGTACAAGAAACTATCATCACTAAGGGAGGTTCCAAGTGATCACTAAAAAATATTTCCTAGAATGGAATTTTGAGTGCTTTGTTAGCAATGGACATTCTAGTGTACTACTTGTTGGTTTTAAGGCGTCCTTTCAATGTGAAATTAGAAACATAAAATATAGAAATATAATTTTGGTGATGTTATCACTCTGAAATTTCCAAAGGTTGTTCTAAGTGTTTCAAATAAATATCAGAGGTAACTACTATCCACTTTTGGAGATTATGATCTAGCCTTCCTAAACTCAGAGAGGGTTCTCTCTTAATGATTTAACTTTGTTTAATCAACTGATTTTAGGCTATTTATGTATGCTTGGTTGGGTTGGTTTCTTATTGGTTTTGGTAGGTAGGTGGAATTAACAATTTAGATGAATAGGTGCTTATTGACTTTCCATTGGGCTATGGAGTCAAAATGCTTTGAAATAGAACTAAATCAAATTATAAGGAAAGTGTTACATGGCAATATAGGTGAGAAAGATTAGATCTCAAGGCTTAATGGTGAAGTGATTTTTCAATCGGGATCAAGGAGAAATTAAGAATTCCTTAAACCAGATAATGAAGAAGGATGAAGGAGTCAAACAGGATCAAAGGGAAATTAAGAATCCTCTAAACCAGATATCAGAAGAAAACATAGAAATGTACAACAGTTGAAAGAAGAGTGTAATTTAAACAAATTCTGCAGTAAAACTCCTCTTATAACATTAAAATTTAGAACACATGAAAGTTTATGGAATACTTAAATAAAGAACATGAAAAATTGAATCTATACTTCACTGAGATAGCTCATCACATGAATCCTGTAAAGAAGCTTATTTATATCTTGTTCAGTCTGTCGACTGGAAATTGGTACAATAACCCTTTGGTAAGAGATGAGTCAGCTAAGAAAATGTTCAGAAGTCCACACTTGACCGACCCTTGATTCATCTAAAGACATGAGCTAAATAGACCTTAAAACCATCTCCACTCATCCTCAGGGGTCGAATCCATGAGGCGAGGGAGATTTTACACAAAAAACTGAACTGATAGCTAGAGTATAGGATGAGAAAAGTGACTCATTCATATCTTTAATGAACTAATTCATTACACTTCAATTGATTGACTTACCTAATGTATCTGCCCTAGATAAAAGTAAAATCTTGATATTTACATTCATCTTGACCATTTACATAAGTAATTTCTAATTTCCCAAGGTAAAAATTCAAACTGGAGTGAAACTAAAAAAAATCCTGAAGACTGTGTAAAATGCAATTTCCCTGTCAAACACACAACATCCAGCTAGAAGACATGACCTCTGTTCAAGGTTGGTTTTGAGTGCCTTCTCGGTATCCAAATCAGCTCCATGATAACTCATTGAAAATATCTTTGAGTCTATTTTCCAAAATTATCTCCAGTTTTCAAAATGGTGCTCATTTTCCCTGTCAAACACCTCTTCTCCCAAGACTGGTAAACGCAAAGCGACTAGGTAGCTTTGGAGGCAGAAACATGAAAATTTGATGTTTTTTGGCAATTTTTACAGGCCAGTTCTCCTCCAAAAACTCTGACACTTGCTAAGATGGATGTCCTCATCAATATGAACATGCTGCTGGTGGAAAATTTTCATTTGGAGGCCCCAAAAAAGAGCATAACGTCCAGGTCACTGCGCCTTTGGAAAATTTTCTCTATGCAAAAATTCTCAAAAACACAGAAATGAAAAAAAGTGCAAAGTGTGCCAAATTTTTGTCAAAATGGTGTGGGTACTTTCTCATAAAGTTCTTAAGGCATGGAGTGACACCTCAGCAAGTAGATCTAAATTCTCTTTCTCTCCTTGCTTGGTCAAATTTTCAATTTTAGCATTGGCTCTTTGGAGCTTGGCCAATGCAATTCTCTCTTTCCATGCATGAAGTTTGACCCTTGTCCTGAACAAGTCATTTTCCTTGTTTGCCTTCTCTAGCAACTTCTCCAAATGTATATTGGCTCTATCAAGCCATGGTTCTCTATCCTTACTGATTTCTAGGGCAAGCTATTCATTTAAGGTAAGTTTGTGTGCTAGCTCACCTTCCCTTTGTCTCTTAAGGGCTAGAGCTCTTTTCAGCCCTCTAGTTCTTGGTCTCTATCTTGGAGGTTGATCCTCCTCATCATCAGATTCACCAAACCTTTCCAATGTTTCCTCAAGCAAGGATTTATCTTTTTCTGCCTCTCTTTGTGCTTTGATACACTTCACCTCATTGATGTCCTGCTTGGTCTTCAACTGTTGGTTTTCTTGCTCAAGGAATTCAATCACATACTTGGCCCTCTCAAGATTAGTTTCAATTTCACTAATATTGGTCTCTTTGCATTTACTGCTGTATTGGTGATTTTGTCTTCATCTCCTTCACTTAAATCAATCAACTAAAACTCTTGCTTTGTTTCATGTTTGCCCTCTGCATTGTCAATGTTTGGCTCTATTACCTTTTCCTTACCTTTATTTAGCTATTGTGTTTATGAAGAAGGCATAGACCCTTTCACTCCAAGTGAAGAAAACACATGCCTATAGCCTCTTTGGTATTTTTTAGGAAATGGATCAACTTCAATCAAAGTAGCCCATGTTGCCTCAATATCTTCCTCACTGCTTGATTATTCTGAATCATGATGTGATGGTGATGTAGGGTTATAGAAAGGTTAAGAAGAATGCTCAATATGAGGTGAATGAGGTGAATGAAGTTGACTTGGTAATGATGTATGAACAAAAGGCTGAGATGGAGGGATAGATGCAGAAGGATGAGATGATGAAGGGGCATTCTAGCCATGATGACTAGGTGGGGTGGTAAAAATCTCATTTGATATGAAGGTGTCCCATGGAATGTTCATTTGATCAAGTTGATGCATGACTATCATTTTGATGATGGAGTGGTGGAAAAGACATCATTTGATGACCATAATCTCTCTTTTGGGAAATATATGCCATTTTGTTAATGTTGCGAGAGAGATAATAGGGTATGTGAAGCATTGTGACTCTAGTGAAGTGCGTGAGGAGCCCGATATGATAAGAATAGAGTCTAGAAAAATTCCCCTCACAGGTGAAGTATTTCATAATGATTTTCATCATGGGGACATATCTGTCAAGGAGATGAGAAAAAGGAAAATTTGGCTTTTTTTCATCCTTGTATCTTGGTTTAAGATATGGCTCATAGTAGCAATGATCGAGGCTTTCTTGTTTAAACCATTTTTCTCCTACATTTGGAATTCTTGTAGCAAAGGAAATGATATTAGTGGACATAGTGAAATTAACCCTACCAAGAGTGACCTGTCTATCATGAAGATTGGAAATGAACAATCTTGTCAACATAGGATGATACTGGATCTTCTGCACTTTCTCACAAAATTCAAAACAACCTACATGCTTGAAACAGGAGACAGTGAGGGGAGATGCATGATAAGCTCTCTAGTGGTTACTTGGTCAATTCTAATGATTTTCCCTCCCTTTTTATTTGGCTTTTTCTTCGGTCTTTGTTCCTCACTAGTACCTCTATTCTCCTCTTCAGCCATATTTGGAGTACAAACCTTAGGGTGATGAAATGAAATGGAGGGAATGGGAATGTGAAGGGAACCTAGGTTAGTGAAAACCCTAGGATTCAGGGATATTAGGATTGATATTTCCTTTAGGGAATGAGGATATGGAAAAATATATATGGGAATGGGAAAGGAAATATATAACAATTTAGAGATTACGTTTGAAATGAGAACAAGAATTTATTCCTTAGGAAATGCTTCAAATGATTATAAGGCACAAAATATATCAATGAGATGATGCTAAGGTTTACTCATTGATTAATGGAGCTTTGAAGAAAACCCATGCAGAGATCTGGCATTTTATGATGAAGTAGGAGGTTGTAAGATGGTTTTCTGTCTTCCTGAGCAAACGCACAGCGTCTAGAGCAAACGCGCAATGACCACAGCAAGTGCGAAGTGACCACTTTCAAACATGCAATGTCTAGGTGAAAGGTCTGAAAAATTTGAGAAAACGCGCAATGACTTCCCTCAAATGCACAATGTCTCCCTCAAATGCGCAATGACTGTCTCGAATGCGCAACATCTCTAGAAATTTGCTTGTTTGCTCACTGAAAATGTGAAATTTCTCCTTTGTTGAGGATCGCTGAAGGATGAATGAAACAAATAGGCTTTTCTTTGAGGTTTTTCATGGCTTTATAATCAAGTGGATTAAATTTATAATTTTAATTACCCACTCTCCTTATGTTTACTTTTCTTCTCAAACTTTAGCACTGATACTCTTTAACATTTTGAATTTTTTCTTTGCACGTTGATTTAGCTAATGGGGCTTGGCCTTATTTTCTTTCAGTTTGGAAATAATTATTGAATTGGAAGCTAGGAAAAAATTATTACATATAAAAACATAAATTATATTTGAAAAATAAAAACTAATTTTCATATTTGATTTTATATCAAAATATCATTTTGATATAAAAATCATTGAAATATTCACAACTTGAATAATAAAATAGTTAAAAAGTAATGATATTCTGTAAAGGAAGATAAAATTTATTTGAGACACTCTCATATGCTTGCTAAATTTATTTGGATGGAGTAATGACCTTGAAAAACAAAACCCTAATGACCTAAAGAGATTTTTAAGACCTGATCTTCATGACTAACTTTGACTGAGACAAATCATGCTGAAAAAGAGCATTTTATAGGTGTTATTATGCTCAAAGAGAGATGGGAGTGAGTCAGCAAATATGGTTGTTTTAAGGAGAGTGAAGTATTATTGAGTATTGTTACCCTCAGTGAAGGAATTTTTTAGCATGACCAGCAAGGGAAAGGGAATTTTCAAAGTGGAAAAAGGGGACAAAGATTTAATAAATGAATTTCTCTTTTTAAGGGATAAGCATCATGATGGTTTATATAACTTTGAAAGGTATTCTACCTACCCTTTTATTTTAACATTTTTCCTTTCCCTCATTGGGTGCATTTGAGCTTGCTGACCCTTTCTATTTCCTTTTGATAAGCAAACTAACTTATTTCTAACCTTATATCTTCCGATGTCTCAGATTAAACTTATGAGCTCATTTTTATTCTCTACCTAACTATTGATCTGCAAAGATTGAATGGTTTGGACAGATATTTATTCACTAACTATCATAACATGAAATTTAAAGGCATGAATGACCAAGATTAGATTGTATGATCATCATGAATTGTGGCATTTTGGACAAGCTACACACAATTTTATTTGCAAAATTAAAGTAAACTACGAGTAGTGGCATTTGAATGTGCAACACTTTCAAAATTTACTTTTTATTTTTATTTTTGCGGGGTTGATATTTTATATCCTTTTTTATCTTTCCTTATTTTGTTCCTTTGATTATTCTTTTAGGACCTACCCTCTTTTCATTTTTTAATATAGGAAAACATTTTCAGAAATTCAAAGGTATGTACAATATTACAAAACTAAACATAGCCAATTCAAAATTATGATCCCTATTATTATAGGACCCTAACAGTGGCTCCACTTGGGGATGGCATCTCCTTGTGAGATGTCAAGAACTTTCTGATCAGTGGCCTTGGAACTTTGGCTTGGCTTCCAAATCTGCAACTTGTTTTGTTATAAAACATCTGTGATGAAAATCTCAAAGTTAAATCAAACCTTTCTGTACACTGAAATCTAAAACACACTGAACTGAAAACTGAAATGAAAACTGAACAGAAAATTGAAAGAATGCTTGAAAAAATTCTCAAAGCACTAATTTTTATTTTCACACTGCTACCTATCCTATACTACTGAAACTCATGTTGAATCAGGTAATACAAAAATGCCAATGAAGCCAGTCAAGTAGTTGCAGAAACAAATGGACAACTTGACTGTCTGTAAGGAAAATTAGTAGTATAACTTGATTATGTGTCCTCATAACCAAATTTATAATATGAAATGGAAACTTCTGATGTATCTGACCCTTATAAGGAGTACATTCTTGAGATTTTGAGTTAATAAAAACCTCCATATACTCTGCTATAGGATCAATAAAAGCATGATGTATGATATTTGCTTCTAGGCCTTCAATGACTAGTTGAGTAGTTGTGTCTTCAATATTAAACTTTGAACCCACATCTTCAATTTGGTACTTGAAAGCACAATCATCCTCACTATGTAAGTCAAGAGGTAGTACAATTTCCTCTTGCTTAGGGGAAGGAAGATTTTCCAAGAATTCTTGAGGATCTCAGAAATTGTATGACTGAATTTGAGTATTTAAAAGTTCAATAAAAGTTTCATATATTTCAACAACTATATCTAGAAAACATGTTTTAGCTTCAGGAATACATTTCCTTGATTTCAGAATGTGAAAGACAGCCTCTAGGAAATCTTCATCAAGCTGAAATTTTGATAACTGATTCCTAAATATATTTAAAACTTCACATGATAGAAGGCTTTCCACAAACCTTGTCATCTTGTTTAGCAGGAACTCTGGTCAATATGTTGTGGAGTCGCCATGAATGCTCAAAAGCTGGGTTCTTTGGATCATGGAGTCGCTAGATGAATAATTGCAGCTTTCTTTGTATATGGTCACTGTCCACCATCAGTGATCAGATCTAAACTTTGATGTATGTTCCTGAGGAAGATAAAAGTTTTTTCTTCCCTAGTATGGTCACCAATATGTTATCACTCTGAAATTTCCAAAGTTTTTTCTAAGTGTTTAAAATAAATATCAGAGGTAATTACTATCCACTTTTGGAGATTAGGATCTAGCCTTCCTAAACTCAGAGAGGGCACTCTCTTAATGATTTAACTTTGTTTAATCAATGGATTTTAGGCTAGTTATGTATGCTTGGTTGCGTTGGTTTTTTATTGGTTTTGGTAGGTAGGTGGAATTAATGATTTAGATAAATAGGTACTTATAAACTTTCCATTGGGCTATGGATTCAAAATGATTTGAAACAGAACTAAATCAAATTAAAAGGAAAGTGTTACAGGGCAAGATAGGTGAGCAATATTAGATCTCAAGGTTGAATGGTGAAGTGATTTCTCAATTGGGATCAAGGAGAAATTAACAATTCCTTAAACCAAATAATGAAGAAGGATGAAGGAGTCAATTGGGATCAAAGGGAAATTAAGAATCCTCTAAACTGGATATCAAAAGTAAACATAGAAATCTACAAAAGTTGAAAGAAGAGTGTAATTTAAGCAAATTATGCAGTAAAACTCCTATTATAACATTCAAATTTAGAACACATTAAAATTTATTGAATACTTAAAAAGAACATGAACACTTGAATTTATACTTCATTGGGATATCTCATCACATGAATCCTACAAAGAATTTTCTTTATAGCTTGTTCAGTCCGTCGACTAGAAATTGGTACAATAACCCTTTGGCAAGAGATCAGTCAGCTAACAAAATGTTCATAAGTCCACACTTGACCGACCCTTGATCCATCTAAAGACATGAGCTAAATAGACCTCAAAACCACCTCCACTCATCCTCAGGGGTCGAATCCATGAGATGAGGGAGATTTTACACAAAAAGCTGAATTGATAGCTAGAGTATAGGATGAGAAAAGTGACTCATTCCTATCTTTAATGAACTGATTCATTACACTTCAACTGATTGACTTACCTAATGTATCTACTCTAGATAAAAGTAAAAACTTGATATTTACATTCATATTGATTAGTTACATAAGTAATTTCTCATTTCCCAAGGTAAAAATTCAAATTGGAGTGAAACTCAAAAAATTGTTGAAGATTGTGTAAAATGCAATTTCCCTATCAAACGCGCAGAGTCCAAGCATAAAAAATGACCTCTGTTCAAGGCTGGTTTTGAGTGCCTTCCCGGAATCCAAATCAGCTCCATGATAGCTCATTGAAAATATATTTGAGTCTATTTTCCAAAACCATCTCCATTTTTCAAAATGGTGCTCATCTGCCCTATCAAAAACCTATTCTCCCAAGTCTGGTAAACGCACAGCGACTAGGTAGATTTGGAGGTAGAAACATTAAAATTTGATGGTTTTTGGCACTTTTGATGGACCAGTTCTCCTCCAAAAATTTTGAAAATTTCTAGGGTTGATGTCCTAAAAAATATGAACATTCTGGTGGTGGCCATTTGTAATTTGGAGGCCCCAAAAAATATCGTAGCGTCTAGGTCGCTACGCCTTTGGAAAATTTTATGTGTGCAAAAATACTCAAAAACACAAAAATGAAAAAAAGTGCAAAGTGTGCCAAAATTTTGTCAAAATGATGTGGGTACTTGCTCATCAAGTGATTTAGGCATGGAGTGACACCTCAGCAAGTAGATCTAACTTGTTTTTCTCTCCTTGCTTGGTCAAATTTTCAATTTTAGCATTGGCTCTTTTGAGCTTGGCCAATGCAATTCTCTCTTTTTGTGCATGAAGTTTAACCCTTGTCCTCAACAATTCATTATCCTTGTTGGCCTTCTCTAGCAACATCTCCAAATGTATATTGGCTCTATCAAGCCATGGTTCTCTGTCCTTGCTGATTTCCAGGGCAAGATGTTCATTTAAGGTAATTTGGTCTGTTAGCTCAGCTTCCTTTCGTCTCTCAAGGGCTAGAGCTCTTTTCAACCCTCTAGTTCTTGGTCTCTGTCTTGGAAGCTGATCCTCCTCATCATCAGATTCACCAAACCTTTCCAATGTTTCCTCAAGCAAGGATTTAGCTTTTTCCACCTCTATTTGTGCTTCGATACACTTCACCTCATAGATGACCTGCTTGGTCTTCAGCTGTTGGTTTTCTTGCTCAAGGAATTCAATCACATACTTGGCCCTCTCAATATTAGTTTTAAGTTCACTAGTCTTCGCCTCTTTGCCTTTGATTTATGCATTGGTGATTTTGTCTTCATCTCCTTCACTTAAATCAATCAACTGAAACTCTTTCTTTGTTTCATGTTTTCCCTCCTCATTGTTAATGTTTGGCTCTATTACCTTTTCCTTACCTTTATTTAGTTGTTGTGTTGATGAAGAAGGCATATCCCTTTTCACTCCAATTGATGCAAACACATGCCTATATCCTCTTTGGTAAGTTTTTGGAAATGTCTCAACATCAGTAAAAGTAGCCCATGTTGCCTCAATATCTTACTCACTGCTTGAAGATTTTGAATCATGATGTGATGGTGATGTAGGGTTATAGAAAGGTGAATAATATTTCTCAATATGAGGTGAATGGGGTGAATGAAGCTGACTTCGTAATGATGTCTGAACATCAGGCTGAGATGGAGGGATAGATGCAGGAGGAGGAGATGATGAAGGGGCATTCTGGCCATGCTGACTAAGCGGGGTGGTAAAAATATCATTTGATATGAAGGTGTCCCATGGAATGTTCATTTGATCAAGCTGATGCATGATTATCATTTTGATGAGGGAGTGGTGGAAAAGGCTATGCATTTGATGACCATAATATCTCTTTTGGGCAATATATTCCATTTTCTTAATGATGTGGGAGAGATAATAGGGTATGTGAAGCATTCTAACTCTAGTGAAGTGCATGAGGAGCTGGATATGATAATAATAGATTCCAGAAAACCTCTCCTCACAGGTGAAGTATTTCATAATGATTTTCATCATGAGGACGTATCTATCAAGGAGATGAGAAAAAGGAAAAATTATCTTTTTTTCATCCTTGTATATTGGTTTAAGATATGGCTCATAGTAGCAATGATCGAGGCTTCCTTGTTTAGACCATTTTTCTCCTATATTTGGAATCCCTGTAGCAGCTGCAATGATATTAGTGGACATAGTGAAATTAACCCCGGCAAGAGTGACTTGTCTGTCATGAAGATTGGAAAGGAATAATATTTTCAACATAGGATGATACTGGATCTTCTGCACTTTCTCACAAAATTCAAAATATCCCACATGCTTGAAACATGAGACAGTGAGGGGAGATTCCATAAGCTCTCTAGTTTTTATTGGTTCAAGTCTAATGACTTTCCCTCCCTTTTCATATCGCTTTTTCTTCGGTCTTTGTTCCTCACTAGTACCTCTATTCTCCTCTTCAGCCATATTTGAAGTAGAAACCTTAGGGTGATGAAATGAAATGGAGGGATTGGGAACATGAAGTGAACCCAGGTTAGTGAAAACCCTAGGATTCAGGTATATTAGGAATGGTATTGCCTTTAGGGAATGGGAAAGGAAATATATAACTATTTAGAGATTAGGTTTGAAATGAGAACTAGGGTTTCTTCCTTGGGAAACACTTCAAATGATTATAAGGCACAAAATTTATCAATGAGATGATGCTAAGGTTTACTCAATGATTAATGGAGCTTTGAAGAAAACCCATGCAGAGATCTGGCATTTTCTGATGAAGTAGGAGGTTTCAAAATGGTTTTCTATCTTCCTGAGGAAACACACAGTGTCTGGAGAAAACGTGCAGTGACCACGGCAAGCTTGCAGTGACCACTTACAAACACGCAACATACAGGTGAAATGGTCTGAGAAATCTGGGCAAACGGGCAACAACTTCTCTCAAACAAGTAGCGTCTCCCTCAAATGCGCAACGAATGTCTCAAACGCACAACGTCTCTGGAAATTTGCTTGTTTGCTCATTGAAAATGCGAAATTTCTCCTTTGTTGAGGATTGCTGAAGGATGAATGAAACAAATAGGCTTTTCTTTGAGGTTTTGCATGGATTTATAATCAAGTGGATTAAATTTTTAATTTTAATTACCCTCTTTCCTTATTTTTACTTTTCTTCTCAAACTTTAGCACTGATACCCTTTGACCTTCTGAATTTTTTCTTTGCAATTTGATTTAGCTAATGGGGCTTGGATTTATTTTCTTTAATTTTGGAAAGAATGATTGAATTGGTAGCTAGGGAAAAACTTATTACATATAAAAATATAAATTGAATTTTTGAAAAAAAAAAAATTACATATTTGATTTTATATCAAAATAGCATTTTGATATAAAAATCATTGAAATATTTACAAATTGAATAATAAAATAGTTACAAAGTAATGATCTTCTATAAAGGAAGATAAAATTTATTTGAGTCACTCTCATATGCTTGCTGACTTTATTTGGATGGAGTAATGACCTTGAAAAACAAAACCCTAGTGACCTAATGAGATTTTTAATACCTGATCTTCATGACTAACTTTGATTGAGACAAATCATGATGAAAAAGAACATTTTGATAGGTGTTATTATGCTCAAAGAGAGATGGGAGTGAGTCGGAAAATATGGTTCTTTGAAGGAGAGTGAAGTATTATTGAGTTGTGTTACCCTCAGTGAAACACTTTTTTAGCATGACCAGCAAGGGAAAGGGAATTTTCAAAGGGGAAAAAGGGGACAAAGATTTAATAAATTAATTTCTCTTTTTAAGGGATAAGCATCATGATGGTTTATATAACTTTGAAAAATATTCTATGTACCCTTTTATTTATGCTAATATTTTTCCTTTCCCTCATTGGGTGCATTTGAGCTCGCTGACCCTTTTTATTTCCTTTTGGTAAGAAAAAAAAACTTATTTCTAACCTTATATCTTCCAATGGCTCAAATTAAACTCATGAGCTCATTTTTATTCTCTACCTGACTATTGATCTGCCAAGATTGAATAGTTTGGACAGATATTTATTCACTAACTATCATAACATGAAATTTAAAGGCACGAATGACCAAGATTAGATTGTATGATCATCATGAGTTGTGACATTTTGGACAAGCTGCATACAATTTTATTTGAAAAAGTAAAGTAAACTAAGAGTAGTGGCATTTTAATGTGAAACACTTTCAGAATTTATTTTTGTTTCTTTTTGTGGGGTTCATATTTTATATCCTTTTTGTCTTTCCTTCTTTTTCTCTTTTGATTATTATTTTACGACATACCCTCTTTTCATTTTTTAATATGGGAAAACATTTGCAGAAATGCAAAGGTATGTAAAATATTATAAGACTAAACATAGCCAATTCAAAATTATGATCCCTATTATTATAGGACCCTAACAGGTGACACCCTTTCATGGAATACAACTCTAGTCAAGCCTACTAAATTATATGATGATTTAGATAGTCAATAATCTTTTGGGGAGGAGATCAAGTAAAAGGAATTCTTGGAATCCCCCAAATTATCATTGGAGGAGACTAAAATATAATCTTAACTAGAATTTATAAATTAAGCTCCAAAGAAATGAGGATCTTCTAGCATATTACTTTTAGAGCTTGCATGAGAATGTTGGCTTGGTTGACAAAAAACAAATCTCCCCACTCCAAGTTGGATGAAGAAAATTATTGGAGCTATTTCTAAACTAGTAACTATGTTGATTTCTTCATATTCAAGGATGCCTTCATTTCTCAATATTATAGATAAATTTAAGCCACTTCCATGATTATATGATCACCTTGGAAGTCGAGAAAGTAAACAAAAAATCCCCCTTCTTTTATAAATTTAACCTATGTGATGGGCCTCTAAATTTGACATCAATCAAGGCCCATCTAACCTTTCTTAGGCCCATATACTTTCCTTATGCACATGGAAAGATATATTAAATCTCCTTCTGCGATTAATAATGTTTTCTTATGCTTTAATATGTTCTTAGGAAGGATTAAAGGTAATTACATAATTGTGCCTAATATTGGTTATTTTTGTAGAATATTGTGCAAATATTGGGCAGATTATGCAAATTTGGAGAAGGAGATGATTTAGGGACCTACTCCCTGCCACTGGAAGATCAAGTTTGAAGAATAAATGAGCACAATATCAGAAAATTATTGGGAAATCTTGGAGATATTAAAGGGGGTTGTCCACCCTCCTTAACTATCAAAGGCAACCAAGCAAACTAAAGAGGAAGTGCACTCAATCTATGGTTTACTTGGATTGAAAGTGGACTCAATCACTATTTTCTAGGGAGTTGTTGGTAGCTTCCCTTAAGGATAAATAAAGTTGATCAAGAGATAGTTCTGATCGATTCTCGGGGATTCCAGTCCATTAGATTCCATTTAGAACTTTTGTTGCAAGCTATTAAGCTTTTTATGATTGTACTTAGTGATTAAAAACCTTCAAAAATGTAACAAGGCTATTCTCTTCCTGAAATGAGCATACATACTCTATTTTACTGATTTAGTTCTAGAGAGTTGGGCTCGTGGGTTAGGGCCCAATCCATGTGCCTCAGCTCCTCTGTTGTTTTCATTATTTCCTTTCTGTCATTTAGCTAGTTTTGTTTCTGTCATTTAGTTAGATCCACTTCTGATAGTTTCATTATTGTTTAGTTTTTTCTTTCAGTTGTAATTCTTCATTTGCTTACGAGAGTAATAGAGTAGAGGAAAAATCAAAAAAATTTGTGGATCAAGACCCCCTTCTCATCTTTATCAATAGAGCTTGAGGAGGGTGAAACTTCCCACATCCCCAAAAAATGATTTCTGTTCACTATTTCTAAGATTAAAAGTGGAGTTGCATTAACATTTTTTAGTTTTCCTTTGCGCTATATTTTTACGCATTTGTCTGTTTCTTTGTGCATAAGTTAGCATTTTTATTGCAGGAATTATGATTAAAACCATAGAGTAGCTCTGTGGTGCCTCCCCACTTCATTCTCCATCTCTATATTAACAATCTGCGCACTGCTATTACACCCTCCATTTCCGCTTTTTCCCGCTTATTCTCACTACAGCACCCACCTATTTATTCATAAAAACACTTAAACCATTTAGCTCACCTCATTCCTTTTATTGTATTAGTCACAGTTTCCTTACCCTTTTTAATGGAAAACACTTGAAAACCATTGAAATTTGACCTCTGCCTTTCCTCATCGAAACTCCCGCTACCGTACTTCACAAATCGCAAATTTCACTTCGCGACCTTTTCCCTTTTTCTCTTAATACTTACCACTCCAAACGCCGATTGTGATAACTCTCCATCCTCCGCTGCATCACACATCACAAATTTCATCTTTTATTTGGTTCCTTTTAAGACTTACTACAAATGCCGATTGTGATAGCTCTCCATACTCTGCTGCATCGCATTTCGCAACCTTTTCCGTTTTCCTTTAAGACTTACTGCTCCCGAGGCCGATTGCGATACTGTCATACTCTGCCACCAGTCCCACTACCACGTCACCCATCACATTTCGCATTTCGCTCCCTCTCCCAAAAAACACTTCTGCTACCCCTCTGGCTTTGCGATATTGCATATCACACTTCCTTCCTCCATCGCAACTCCGCCATCGCACTTTTCAAATCATTCCGCTCCAAAGAATTTTTGTGCCATAATAAATTTTTAATAAGTTTTAAACCCATATTTTCATTTCTAAGCCTCGTTTCATGTGTTTATCCCTCCATTTACATGTTTACCCCTTTCTTCTCCAAGCTCCAAATAAACACTTTTTCGATTAGAATTAAGTCATGGATAGCTTAGCTGCATGGATAGAAGCATGGTAGATAGAGTATAAGATAAGTAGGGTGTGTTTAATCGATTGACCAAGTTAAGTGTGATTTAAATTATTTTCCTTTCATGAATTTAAATTTGTTTCCTTTCTGCCATTTCTTTTTAGCAAGTTAAATGAGTTTCCTTTCTATCATTTCCTTTCATCAATTTGAATTAGTTTCCTTTCTGTCATTTCCTTTCAAAAATTTGAATTAGTTTCCTTTTTTTCATTTCCTTTTAGCAATTTAGTTTAGTTTCCTTCATGTCATTTCTTTTAAGAAATTTAATTCAGTTTCCTTCTGTCATTTTCTTTCTGCAATTTAGTTTAGTTTCATTGAAGTGTGACAGACTTCACCAAGAAACCATAGAAGTAGCACCCTTTCATAGAGCGAGAAAGGATGACATGACAAGAATGCATCTGCTGCGTATATAGCATTGTCACCTCCAAGTTTGTACGAACCTCGAGTTGATAAAGTAAAGTAGGGCAGCCCCTGGAAGTTGTAACACTCTTGGTGCAATACTAGGGCTCACCACTTTTTGGCGTCGTTGTCGGGGAGGTGTCTAGTAGATTCCTTGATTCTATTTTAGCATTCTTTTATGCTTTCATTTTTCATGTTGTTTCCGAAATATTTTCAAAATACAACAAAAATTGATTTTCATGCCTCATAGGAGTAGGGATACTCATAATTTAAAAAAAAAAATACTTCTCCAATTCCAACCCCCCCACTTGACCACATGGTACAGTAAGAACCACATCACCATACACTTTTGAAGGTAGAAGATATGGATGGATATGATTACAATGAAGAAGATCTTATTGGGTTTCCCATTCAAGATATGGACATCAGTGTACATATGAAGAACATCCCTCCATCTTTCCTTCCCAAATTCCATGGTATGAGGACAGAGGATCTAAAAACATTTCTCTTTGAATTTGAGATACTTTGTAGATCTTATGGCTACTTATCACACACCCAAAAATTGAGATTGTTTCCTGCAAAATTGAAGGATAAATCTCTTAAATGGTTTATGACTCTAGGTACTAATTCAATAATATCATGGAATGATATGCAAAAGATATTTCTAGAAAATATATAAAGATCGTGGTCTTAGAGAAGAAATGTTTAGAATGAACCAAGAAGAAGATGAGAGCCTTGAGGATCTAGTAGACATGTTCATGTATAATTTTAAGAAGGAAAAATTGCATCATTTAGGATTTGACACACTAAAAACCCTCTTACTTAGAATAATTAGGGATGAGTGGATTGATCTCCTTAATCTCATGAGTAGAGGATATGTATAAAAACTGTCATTTGAATAAATTTCTGAAACATGCAAGTGCATATCAAGAGGAAGGGAA
This sequence comes from Pinus albicaulis, assembly GCA_034641835.2. NCBI lineage: Eukaryota > Viridiplantae > Streptophyta > Pinopsida > Pinales > Pinaceae > Pinus > Pinus albicaulis. The sequence goes on along the minus strand of JAXQQM020073424.1, from coordinate 67,980 downwards.
AGAGTAAGTAAGTCAACATTAACATTGGTAAAGCAAGGTGAAATTGGAAAATTGCTTGATAACTTTAAAACAAAAATTCTTAGCAATCTAAGTGAACAAGTAGAAATGTTAAGAAAGTAAAATAAGAAAAAATAAGATGTTGATATTTTTTTTATCCATGCAAAATCTTATGCTACTAAATGTTGTTCATCATTCCCCAGGTTTAAATAAGTTTACGAAGAAGACGATGGAGCAAGGAAATCACCAAAGAAGCTATGTTATGTAGCTCCAAGGATACCCTGGTAGCCTAGTCAACTTAATATGATGCAAGGACCCACTTCACAATTTCAAGCTGATCTACATCCATCTCAAACTGATTGGGACACACTCCCTCCTTGGAAACCTTGGCCATCTCAACCTCAGACCCAATCTTGGCAACACGAGTGGCAAGGACCTTACTGGGAAAATTCTCAACATCATACATACCCAACTCCATGCTATCCCTACCATCCACCTCTACCACAACCACAGCCTCAATCACATCAATCTCATATATCCACCCCCACTCAACTACCTGTACCACCATTTCAAAATCCACACCATGAAGTATCTCATCCCACTTACAATGCTGAGGTACAATACTACCAAACATATCCTCTTGATCTAAATGGTTTGCATCCTAGTTCAAGAAATGTATTGCAAAGAAGATATTTTCTTGATGTCATTGAAGGACAACATCAAGAAGAGGAAGATCCAAATTAGGAGATCAAAAGATCAAGGGTTGCACTTGATGAAGAGTCGGCATCAGAATAAGATGTTGAGAAAGTTTCCTCATGTTTACCAGCATTTCCTCCATGTGTTCAAGAGAACAATCAGCAAAAAGAGGAAGATTTTAATGTCATAATAGAAGAGGACATCCAAGGTGATCCAAATCAACAAGTGGACTAGGGGCATCAAAACTATATTGACATATGGTTCCAAACATTCATTAAGATACAGAAACACACTCTTCTCCAACAGTACTTGATACAATCCTAGTCAAATAAATTCATCTCTTATATTTAGGTACTTGTCAAAGCATGTATTCCAAGTGTGCACATAATTTTATATGTCATCTTGATGTGTACATGGCTCCATCGAAAGTATTCCTATACTTGAAAAAGGTTTTTTTTTCAAGTAGAGTAGGAAAGTGAAAAAGAAAAAAAGGGAAGAAGAATAAAATCTCAGCTGAAAACCTTTTTTGAGGCTTCTGAGATTGGCCCACTGATTGAAAAACTCCATGAGGCGGTCAATGTGTTGAAAAATAAAATAAAATATCCTAGGTGAAAACCTCCTTTGAGGCGCCTACGCAGACTTACTCGTGGAAAACCTCATTGAGGCAGCTAGCAGGCCTTAAAAAAAAATGCATTTCTCCATGTATCTCTCTCTAATGAATGCAGGTGTTCTCCAACCTTTGCAAGCAGAAAAACAACAAGTTGGCAAAAAAATAAAATTGGTCAACACCCTGGTCAAAGGTAGTCAAACTTGGACTTCCTCCTCTTGTGCTCAGAAGATCCAAAAGGACCTCAAGTATATTATCACATGTAGCTTCAGAGCAGGTTCAAAACCACCAAAGACGGCTTCAATAGCCATATTAACAGCTTCAATATCACCTGCAAAAACAAATCACTGGTAAGGATCGGGCCTAAAATCATCTAACGCTTTCTTCAAATCTATTTTATCTTAAGAAAACATTAAAAATTGTGAGAAGGAAAGTTTTTATATATAGCCAAAATCAGTAGCAGGTAATCCTCATCCTTATCTAGCGACTAGCCTCACTTTTTCCACCAAGAAGAGGAAGAAGATAAAAGTAAAAAGGACTTGAGAAAGTGGGTTGTAAGTAGTTCAATGTAATAGATGACAAGGACTGCCAAGGGGTAACCAAGGGTGAACTCAGTTAACAGAAAAAGAATTGTGCATGCAATTAAAAAAACAAATCAAATAAAAGGTGGATCAACCACCTCTTGGCATGCGAAACAGATTTTCTTAAGGCATATGAGGACCTCCATGAAGCACCTACGAGAAGATATGAAAGAAGAATAGAAATAAGATTAGTAGGAGGAGCAACGAATGGGCCAATAAATAGAAAAAGAAATAAGCCAGCATGCAGGAATAACTAGAAGGCAAGAAGGATGAATAGTTGCTCGAGGATGAGCAAAAATTTCAATAGGGGGTTTATGATGGGCCTCTAAATTAGACATAAATTAAGGCCCATATCACCTTTCTTAGGCCCATATACCTTCTTTCTGCACATGAAAAGATATATTAAATCTCTCCTTCTGCACTTAATAATGTTTTCTTATGCTTTAATATGCTCTTAAGAAGGATTAAAGTTAATTGCATATTTGTGCCTAATATTGGTTATTTTTGTAGAATATTATGAGAATATTGGGTAGATTATGCATATTTGGAGAAGGAGATGATTTAGGGACCTGATCCCTGCCACTGTAATATTAAGGTTGAAGAATAAAAGAGAAAAATATCAGGAAATTATTGAGAAATCTTGGAGATATTCAAGGGGGTTTTCCACCCTCCTTAACTATCAAAGGCAACCAAGAAAACTGAAGACAAAGTGCACTCAATCTATGGTTTACTTGGAGTCAAAGTGGACTCAATCACTATATTCTAGGGATCTATTGGTAGCTACCATCGAGGATAAATAAAGTTGATCAAGAGCTAATTCTGGTCGATTCCAGGGGATTCTGATCCATTCGATTCCATTCATAACTTTTATTGCAAGCTATTAAGGTTTTTATGATTGTACTCTGTGATTAAAAACCTTCAGAAATGTAACAAGGTTATTCTCTTCCTGAAATGAGAAGAAAAACTCCATTTTACTGATTTAGTTCCAGAGAGCCGGGCTTGTGGGTTAGGGCCCAATCCATGTGCCTCAGATCCTATGTTGTTTTCATTATATCCTTTCTGTCATTTTGCTAGTTTTGTTTCTGTCATTTAGTTAGATTCGCTTTTGATAGTTTCATTATTGTTTATTTTTTTCTTTCAGTTTGTTGTTGTAGTTATTCATTTGCTTACGAGAGTAATAGTGTAGAGGAAAAATCCAAAAAAACTATGGATCAATACCCCATTCTCATCTCTGTCAATAGAGCTCGAGGAGGGCGAACCTTCCCATAGTCCCAAAAATAGATTTCTGTTCACTGTTTTTGAGATTAAAAGTAGAGTTGCATTACCATTTTTCAGTCTTCCTTTGCACTATATTTTTATGCATTTTTATGTTTCTTTGCGCTAATTTAGCAGTTTGATTGTAGGAATTATTGTTAAAACCCCAGAGCAGCTCCGTGGTGCCTCCCCACTTCATTTTCCATCTCTGTATTCACAATCTTCGCACTGTTGTTATGCCCTCCATTTCCACTTTTTCTTGCTTATTCTCACTGCCACACCCACCTTTTTATTCATAAAAACACTTAAACCATTTATCTCGCCTCATTCCTTTGTTTTGATTAGTCACGGTTGCCTTACCCTTTTTAACGCATAATTCTTGAAAACCATTGAAATTTGACCTCCGTCTTTCCTCATCGAAACTCATGCTACCATACTTTGCAAATCGCAAATCGCACTTCGAGACCTTTTCCCTTTTTATTTTAAGACTTACCACTCCAAACACCGACTGCGATAACTCTCGGTCCTCCACCGCATCACAAATCACATCTTTTATCTGGTTCCATTTAAGACTTACCACTCCAAATGCCGATTGCGATAACTCTCTGTAATCCAGCTCATCGCACATCGAAAATTTCATTTCGAAACCTTTTCCCTTTTCCTTTAAGAATTATCGCTCCTAATGCTGATTACGATATTGTCATACTCTGCCACCGGTCCCACTGCCACGTCACCCATCTCATTTTACATTTCGTTCCCACTCCCGAACAACACTTCCACTACTCCTTCGGCTTTGTGATATTACGGTTGTTATATCGCATATCGTATATCGTACTTCCATCCTCCATCGCAACTCTGCCATCACACTTTTCAAATCATTCCACTCCAAAGAATTTTTGTGCTATAATAAGCTTTTACTAAGGTTGAAACCCATATTTTAGCTTCTAAGCCTTATTTCAGTTGTTTATCCCTCCATTAGCACTTTTACCCCTTTCTTCTCCAAGCTAAAAATCAACACTTTCAATTAGAACTAATTCATGGATAACTTAGCTGCATGGATAGAAGCATGGTAGATAGAGCATAAGAGAAGTAAGGTGTGTTTAGCTGATTGGCCAAGTTAAGTGTGGTTTAAATTAGTTTCCTTTTAGCAATTTAAATTAGTTTCCTTTTTGCCATTTCTTTTCAGCAAGTTAAATTAGTTTCCTTTCTGTCATTTCCTTTCAACAATTTGAATTATTTTCCTTTCTGTCATTTCCTTTCAGCAATTTGAATTAGTTTCCTTTCTATGATTTCCTTTCAACAATTTTGTTTAGTTTCCTTCTTATCATTTATTTTCAGAAATTTAATTTAGTTTCGTTCTGTCATTTCCTTTCTGCCATTTATTTTAGTTTGATTGAAGTGTGATAGACTTAACCAAGAAACCATAGAAGTAGCACCCTTTCATAGAGCGGAAGAGGATGACATGAGTAGAATGCATATGCTGTGTATATAACACTGTCACCTCGAAGTTTGTACGAACCTTGGGTTGATAAAGTAAAGTAGGGAAACCCCTTGGAGTTGCAGCACTCTTGGTGTAATACCAGGGCTCACCACTATGATTGCCTATATTTTAGTAACCATCTAGAATTAATCAAGAAAATTTATGAACCTTTTGTCTTTGGTAAGTATCGATGGGGAACATCCAATGACATAATTCTAGATAACTTTCCCAGGATCAAATTCACCACTAAGTAGTGAAGAAAATAAAATGTTGGTACCTAGTTATCATGTAAATGTGGTAAAGGAAAATATATAAGATATTCATGATTAGCTAAGGTACCCAAATCTCCACTAATAATGGGTTTAAAATAGTAAAAATATGTAAAATAATGTTACCAATTTCTCATGGAAGGGAGTTCCATGTTGATTGAAGAAGCAAGTTAGTATGGTTGAAAGCATGGGATCAAAATAAATCTTTATTTTATAAAAGAACCATCTCAAGGAGAGATTATAATTCAATTTTGCACACTATCAAATGTGAGGGGATCTTTGTGAATATTTAAAAAATAATAATGAAGCAAATGTCACTTATCTCAAGGGTTTATATATAAAACTTGCAAAAGAAAACATTAAAAGCATTGTGGAACGTGAATTATATCTATTTGTAGGAAATAAAGTAGGTTTTAAAACAATTGAAAAATGTAAAAACTCACGTCTTGATGGATTCTTAGTGGAATTATCCTGAGGTTAAAAGGAAATTTTTGGAGAGGATCTCCTAAAATTTCATGAGGAGTTTTTATCATATGGGAAATCTTACAAGAATTGAATACTACCTTCATAGCCACCATCCCTAAGAATTCAACAACCCCAACCATTTCAATGAAGATAGGCCCATATCCTTCTCAAGAGCAAATACAAACTCATAGTAGGAAGAACTGCTACTAGAATCAAACCCATTGTATCATAAATAGTATCGATGGAACAAATGGACTTGAGGGCATGAACTTTCAAGACACCATAAACACTATTCAATATGTTCTCTACTCTACAAAATTAAACTATGAAAGGGATTTTATTGAAATGACTAGTGTGTCTAAATATTTTTATTGTATTATATGGCTACAAATGAGAATGATCTTGACTCAAGTTGAATTCTCCTCTCATTTCATAAACTTGATATAATCCGACTTCAACTCAACCTCCTTTCCAATACTTATCAATGGATTAACTTCTCTTTTCTTCTAGTGTTCTTGAGGCTTGAGTTAATGTTTCTAACCCTCTGTTATAGGTTAATTTGGGCATCATTCCCAATGACCTGGTTAACTAGGGATCCTCTCCAGGACCAATGTATAGGGTCTATCATCCCCTAACATTTCAGTTGCTACATGACCTAAGACAAAGAACAAGACAAATTAATCAAAGACTTTCATCTGCAAAGGTTTCCAAAGTTTGAAGTTTATAATATATCATATGATAGCTCACCAACGCTACCTCTAAAGGGACTAAGTGTGTTGCATATGTAGGTAGCCCTATGCAAGGTTTCTCTTTAAAGCACTTCCCGACATCCATGGGTGTGTTGGTCACAATGGGAGCGAAATTCTCATTGTTTCAGAATCTCCACTTGGCCAGTGCCTTATAGAAGAATTCACATGTGTCAAACTTTGAATCCATGTGTCCATTTTACATCAACAATATTGGGAACATGCCTTGCCTATTATTGGAAAGTCATTGATTGTGAAACTACCTCCAGCTCCTCTATAAATTGAGCACAGATCTTAGTGTTTGATAAGGAAGAATTTGTGTAGAGAAATGCTGGTGGAATTTCAATTGAGGAGATTGATTTGAGTGACATATTGTTGGATATATCTACACTATGATGAGGCTGGGATGCTACTAGAGATGGTGACCCTAAATCAATCACTAGGTTGTAAACTCCCCTTCTATCATCAATAAATATTACTGCTTATTTTTCCCTATATGCATCTATATAAGCTTTGATTTTCAATATCATGATTTCTTAGTTGATGTATATGGTTTATGCTTTATTGATTTAGCTAAATAACTTGAATAGACATCTGTATTATTGCTATCTCTTGTTGTTTAGTGTTCATTCTTGCAGGAAATATTTTTCACAACCAGCTAGAATTTGAAGCTACAACACAAGTGATAGAAGGATACTTTGGAAGTGCTTGGATCCCAAGTAGGTTCCTTATTTCATTATGTGTGTCTATTTATAGTTAGGAAAGATAGTCGTAAAGTCTTTGATTTGTTGTTCTAGATTAGCACCTGTCTAGGGAAGAATGATTTATCCGTAATTCATAATTCCGCATAACAAATTGGCGACTCTACTGGGGAAATTACTCTTTATCCTAGGTGTTTTAGCCTTTGATTTTCTCTGCTTATTCACCCAGTAGTTGTTACTCACAAAGATTAGGCTTTTTAAGATCCAAATTTGCAAACGAAGTGTGTTAAAAAACTGTATTTTTCCTCTGACACTGCACCCAACGCACTCTTGGACAGGACACAGTGCTTTGCATAGCACTGTCTCCCTTTCAAGCCTGCGTGTAAAGAACTATCTCTCTTTAGAGACTACGTTGCCTCTTGATGCCATCCAAATTCCCTTGAATTTGTCTTTGCAGTTTCTTTCAGTTTGTTTGGTGCTATGTTTTGAAAATCCTGAGCCTCATATTGAATAATGAATTCATCTAGCTCTTCCTCCTTTGAAAGAAAATTTGTTCAATGTTTGTTTAAAGTATTTTTATTTATAATTGGAAAACTAATTTCAAAGTATTTTTATTCTTGCATTAGATCCATTTGCTTTTGAAAAAGGAAATTTTCATAAAATCTTCGTTTCCTGATAGGAGAAATTGTTGTTTCATTCCTCATTTTTCCTTCAAAAGAGAAATCGTTGTTTATATTCCTCATTTCTCAAAAGTAAAAGGCATTTGATTTTGTTGATTTAGTGAACTTAGTTTCTTTTCTACATTCATAACATTAAAGGAACTGAAAAGAAAAATATGCATTTGCATGTAGTTGTTTGTGTGTTTGCAAAAGGAACAATTAGGAAATCTACATTTAGTTTGTGTTCTTTGATTTTTTTTGCTTGCAAATGGATTGTTCTTTCCCTCTAGCAGCTAGGATTTTCATTGAAAAACTAAAAGTGAAAGATTTCTTATCATTCTTAGTTTCATTTTAGGAATTTTCCAATACATCATCATTGTGAACCTTTGAAAGGAAAATTGTTAAAAAAGTTCAACATAAAATTAATTTTAATTTACCTAACAAAGCATTGGAACCATAACGATAACATTTAGAAGGTCAAGGCTAGAGATGTGTTCCGGCATCGTAAAACATAGCAGTTGTCGTTAACTTGTCTATGATACATTCCGAGTGTGATACCTCACTGCACGTACGTAATTATATTGTAGCTCATCCATGTACTTTCGGGTATATCGGGTGGTGTTACAATACGATAAGTATAAAGGGGTGCTCTCACTATGTGGTTTCACATCAGACAGTGCTAATACAAACTTGGGCCTCCACTTACCTTTGAGTATATTTGGGAGGACAAATTTTAGGTGTTATCCATCCATAGTGAACCGAATTGAACGCCTTGTAAATTTTGATACACCAATCACAACATTCGAGGAGATTGCTTGCCCGTACTTCTTGGTTCACCAGGAGGTATTCTACAGTTCACAGTTTCTTGGTAAACTCTTTTGCCTAACATTACCCTTTTATTTTGTTTATTTGTTTTTGGTTAAAATAAATCAGTAATCGTGGAAGAAAAAAATCCTTCCCTCATTGTTCGTGTCGACTAGAGTTAAAACCACCTTTACCACCAGAAGTTACTTCTGGTAGGCGAAGGCAATCACGATCTACTGAATCAAGTACAATTTGTACCTCTGGTAAAAAATCATCTTTCCATAAATCAGAGTTGGCTCAATTTGTTTCTACACATCCTGGTTCATCTACTATTGTTGAAACAGAGTCTTCACTGCTACCCGTGGTCATGACCCATCCAATCAGTGAGACCATACCTCCTGCACCCGACATTGTTCAACCATAAATTGATCCAGATCTTGTCTCTTATTTTCCAGAACCTCTGAATCCTTAAGTCATACAACCAGAAGTTGTTCCTACCTTGGTCATCCCACAAATTTCTGTAGCTATTGAATCTCCCATATCACACAGTAAGACACCTAAAATATACTTTGGGCCTGATGGTGAAATAATCCCACCTAATTTAACTGTGATTGAATAAATCCCACAAGACGAGACACCTTTAACTCCAACCCATTTTGGGGAGGACCTTTACCTATACGAGTCTTTTCCTCAATCAACACCATATTCTTTTGTTGATCCTGTTCCTTTTCAAAGTCTTGTCGGTTCAAAAGGGTATACATTTGGTCAAGTAACCATGCCTAAACCAACATCTTTGGTTGGGCCATCTGTTCCAATTATGTCAGCTCCTGCCCTAGCTACCCCGTCGATGTTAACAACTTCACTAAAGTCATATTTTCATGGTGGCCCTTTGGTCCCATCAGGTTACAAATCATTATCTATAATTTTCTCTGTTGCGTCTTCAAATCCATGGACTTTACCAATGACATCATCCGGTATTTTAACTTGTAATCCTATAGTGAGTACTGAATGACTTGATTCTTATACACGTCTTCAGGGAAATATCAAGTCGAACCTTCTAGGTCTATTCCTTCAAGTACCATATCAATTGGACTCCCAACATTTGGAGAGAAATATTTTCTGTCTTATTATCCTCCTCATCCTGGGGGGCAACCTTTGGTCACCCAATATGACAGTCCTCCGTCACTTTTTGGTCAACCTAATTGTTGGAGAGGCAAATCCCCTCTATGGAAAAAGGCGATCCCTACTAGCCCAGATCGGGTCTAGCAACAATCGAGTCACGCTAAGACGTAGGTTCCTAGTTACAAAAGACCAAGATGCGACAAAAGGCCTACCTTAATTCCTACGCTGTTGTTGCTTGCAAAGAAGATGGCGCTTCCATCCTTTGCTTTTGCAGATCACAATTCTCCCGTCCATCACGTTCAAACACCTACACATACATGAGGAAATAACACACAATGTAAGACCTACTACATGCAACCATATATCAGTCAGAGAAGATATAATTCATAACGTAAGACATGAACATATGAATGGAACCATAATCGAATTCGTTTATTATTAATCACAACAAAAGAAAGATACATCCTGAGCTTTGACGCGGGATCTTCCTTCAGTGGGTCGACAGTGGAGCATGTCTCGATGAAGCTTATCGGGAATGGGACAAGTCTCTCTCTCTTTGGCTGTCTAACGATAGTCTCCTTACTACTGATTCAGCTCTATTCAGGCTAGCCTGCAAAGGGAAAATGGCAAGCTTATATAGATGGTAGAAGGGGAGTTGGGATTCCTACAATGGTGGGATTGGCCCTATCCTCAAGGAAACTTCCATGATAGGTGGAAAACCACTTCCCCTACATGGAGATCTAGAGGCAATCCTCCCAACTCATTTTAGAGACTTGTTCAGGAGTTGGTTGGAATCAAACTTCCACCATTTATTTTTTTTTAAAAATCCTTATTAAGCTTGGCGCGAGTAATACACTGGGATAGAGCGCCATTTGGCGCGCCCTCTTCGGTGGATTTCTCCCATTGGCGCGAGGGCTAAAATGGTTGGTCACGCCAAGGCCAAAAGGGCTATTTTTAGGGATTTTTACAGGAAACTGTCTTCAGAAGAATGATTTTCCTTCTCAAGGGGGATGCCATGATGGTGGTTTCAGGTCATGTCACTGCTCACAGGTCATGGAATAGGCCCTCCAATGTGTGGGACGGGGGATTGCAGGGACGGTGACAAATTACTGTGTAACAGATGCCCCCTAAACCATGAGGCCTGAGAGAGAGATAGGGGTGAAATGCTTTATGAGAACGTGTCTAACTGAAACCACCGTTGTCGAAAAACCTGCGTAGACAAGTAAAACTGATATTCCAAATACATGATGTGTGGTATGGGCACAACCATCCATAATAGAGTATACAATAACCAGGATCCAAGGTATGAATGAAGCCATCAAAAAAGGATCAATAAGTAGACTCAGGTATGGTCGTAGCCATATAATCAATGAGTCATGTAACCAATCATGATAATCCACAAAATTCGCAGCCTAGATTCCAAACAAAAAAAATCCAGGGTCTTGCGCTCCATCTCGACCCAAACAGAGTACAAGTTCTAGCATGTGAATGAGTGAGCTAAAGTCGAACATGCAAGAACATTGTCTGATTACCAGCCAATGATGAAAGATGTTAAAATAAGAGAGAGGAACCACCAATAATGACAATGGACCTCAAGGTACTATAGGTACAATCCACGGAATGTGAATAGTGAGATAGCATCTAACACCCGCAGAATCATCTGATCGAAGGTCAATGATGAAAACCTTGCATCGAATGCGAAGAACCTGCCATTGAGGCATGCAGGCTCTAAGGTACCAGAATGGAGTCTCTAGATTAACTTCCTGGATAATGAGCTGAAGTCGACAAGAAGTAACCTTGATCGAAGGTGGGCCATATTGTTTCCCACATCATCGATGCGAGACAGAGCAACATAATATTTGTGAATCAGGATCAGATGAGAATCAGAGGAAGGTTGAAACTGCAGAGGTCAACTTCTCTTGAACATATCGGCAACATGATAGTGGATTTGGTAGTATTTTACATCAAAATATCAGAGGTCATGATGAAGAGGAAAAGAGCAGATGAAAGGTCAAAAGGGATTACCCAAACCCACAGAGGCAAGCGAAAAATGAGATGAGATGTCCCCAACCTGACACGAATGTAGACAAGTGCCATGTTGAAGAGCGACATACTGCCGACACGCCGATGATACCGGTTCTATTTTTTCCCCACCATTTATGGAGAGTACCCCAATTATTTTTGAAAACAAGCTTGAAGGGGATAGCATATGCTTGTGATATAATTTCGTTGCTCGGACGAATCCATCCTAGTACATTTAACAAGCCCTAGGAAGGAAAAACTCGAGTATCGTCATTACAACAGAATCCGATGTCATCAGGTTTTAATGAGTCTGACAAAGGAAGAACTCAGCATCTTTTCATGTTTATAGAGTTTGAAGAGACAACAGAAAAGTAAAATCCAATAGTCCCTTTTCGTAAATATTTCCTCAAATCCGAAAAGGTAGAAAACTATGTCTGAGAAAACCTCCTAGTCATGATAGGTTAGGGTATTCCTTTTTCGTAAATAATCTATCCCAGCCTGAAAAAAGGGTAAACATATATTGGGTAGATTTCATTTCGCAGGCAATTTAACGAGATCAAAATGACAAGCGACTTAACAATATTTTCATGTTTAGAGAGTCAGAAAGAGCTGAAAGATGACTCCAAAAATGAATTTTTCGTGTTTTTACCGAGTCCGAAAAATTATAAAACACAACTCGTATCGTCGTCCAAGCTGCATGAAAACCTGTCGCTGCACATGAAAGCGAGTGTAAAACCCATTTTTCTACAAAATATAATAAAATTTGGAAAAATGACTTTCAAAACCTAATTTTGACTTTGAAAAGTTCTAAATATGCCAAAAATAGTAAAAACATATTCACTTTTACTTTTTACCTCTTGTGAGAGAAACAGTGAGCTTTTGTTGTGCAAACTTGTGGCAGCGATTATGATCAATCCAGTACGTCATTCCAGTTCTCTTTCATTCTAGGTAAGAGGCGCTCTCCATAGCTTTTTTTTTATTCATTTTTTGTAGATTTCCATTGTGTTTTGGATCCCTAAGGGGACCTTCACAAAATTAGGGCTCGACCAATTGGCGCAGGTATCAGGCACGAACCCGCGCGAATTGGCTCTTTTTTGCAAAGGGGTCGTACCAGTTGGCGCGACTGTTAGCAAAACAGTTGCGCCAATGGTGCAACTCAAATTTCTGCTTGAATTTAACAAAATGTGAGCCAATCAGATGAATTGTTGAGTGTCCCAGAGATCTAATGAGGTGTTTATGACCATGTTGGTGCAGATACATGGCCACAATGGTAATCGAGTGGAAGGAATGGGAGAATTGTGAAAAAGATGAAATGGCCATGGAGAATGAAGCATGCATGAACGCTCTCTGAAACTGTGGTCTAAAAAAGTTCTTCCTAACACCATGTTTGAGAGCACAACCTGAGCTACTACAGTATTTGATCATCATTTGGGATGAGAACGAAGAAAAATTTAGGCTTCGAGACCAAGTGTTGGAACTTAAGGTCTCCGATGTTTATTTCATAACTAGACTGTCCCACAGAGGTCGAGTTCCAATCTTGATAGGTACTAGGCCATCTGGTGATAAAATGGAAATGGTGATGGCAAGAGTGTACCCAGGGGCACGGATACGATCAGGCAGTGGGAAGGTCGATATCCACAAGGTCCTCGATCTAGCACTCCAAGTAGTTCTCTACACCATTATGCGGGCTGCGGGATCACAGGAACCGCACGAGGCAACCAAAGCACAACTCCTACTAGCATTTGAATGCATGAACCTGACACTTTTTTATTGGGCCACTGCTGTAACAATGAACATCAAACAGAAGATGAAGAAGTGCAAGAAGGCCAAACTAAAATAGTTTGGGTACGGTTCCATCCTGGTATCATTCATCCTTGAACAACTACCAATTTTCCAGGGTCAAGGGGCGATGGTTTCTGAGCCATCATTGAGGGAGCCAAGGATGGCTCGATGGTCAGCACTCATGCCCCGATCAGGAGGGGGCTAGCAGATGTCCTGGAGGCTTTAGTTTTTTGTATGGCTATGGAGATAGCTGATCGTCGTTGAGGATTGGCCCTATGCTGGTACCGACTTCACGGGAGACCCAGATATTCCACTCCCGGAGGGGGATGACTGGGACGAGGAGCTGGGTAAGACACTTTTTGATTTTTTATGTAGTCATGATTTTTTTTTGATACATTCCTATTCTAACAAATAATCCTATATGTATGTAGACGTTGGCCCAGAGAGGCCCGCCAGGATGTCGGCCATCGCACGGAGGACCCCTCTCGCACACGATCCTCAAGCTGAGGGTGGCGAGGGAAGTGAGCTAGTCCAGAACCTGGAGGGTATCGCCTGGGGGATCCTGCATTATGCTTGTCTAGCAGACGTCCCGATGGCTTACCAGAGGCACACTGTGGGGGTGCCTAGTCGCCTCCATTGATTACTGCGGTGGTTGGTGCACGCGGTGACATGCTACCACGAGCACCACGCTGATTATTCATCTAGGGCTTTTATATGCATATTTTTGAGAGATATGTTGTCTCTGGCTATTATTAAAATATACATGTATATTTTTTGATTTTGTGTGATGTACACAAACTACAAACTACAAACTATTCAACACACACACACACACACACACACATATATATATATATATATATATATATATATATATATATATATATATATATATATATATATATATATATATATATATATATATATTTTGGATGGATCTTTTTACATATGATGATGTTTTTAATATGCTATGCAAATTTCTAATATAATTTTATCTAATGCATTAGTTTATATGATTTGCATAACAAACGACCCAATGGAAAAGTTCACAAAATGCATCACATTTTATTTTTATGCAAGCTTAAAAGCACACATGCAAGCACACATGCAAACTATGCTTGGAAATGAGTTTTATTTTTATGCAAGCTTAAAACACAAATGTAAACTATGCTTGAAATGATAAATAAAAATGAGCATGCCCCCCAGCATGGTGTCTCAATTCGAGGTACTTGCCCGCCAAGCTTCAGTCTATAGGAAATGGAGTGAAGGTTAAAAAACACAAGAGATTTGATCTACATCTAACAAAACTCGAATTGAAATAGCTCATGTTTCATTATTTTAATGAGGTTGACACACTTAAAAGAATTGTCCTCATAGCAGCTTGTTTAACTGTTTTAGGGGCTTGACACAAGAAGAAGAACTATGCTCCGATGAGCTCAAAGAAGGAGGCTCGATAGGGGGATAACCAGACACATCATGTTCTAGGCAGTCTAACATTGCCCCTAGGCCAGGCATGAACGAGGAACGATGATGTCCATCGCTCCATGATAGATCTTCAAGAGACATTGTTTCAACAATAGCTTCATCAGAAGGGAAGACTTCTCTTAAAAGATCAGGCGAATCTACATTGCCTAGCCAAGGGGATCGAGAATATATATCCTGAGCCATGCTCGAAGGAGCATGTTCAGGAGGAGGAGGACTAGATGTAATAATGATTTCGCAATAATTAATCTCAATTGGAGTTAAAGGCATCGATTCTCCGAATGAGGTCACCTGTTCAAGCGAAGGGATGATCCAAGGGTCATCTAACCTAGAGATCATGTTAACTTGAATGGTGTGCGGTGGTGGCGTGGGAAAGTAACCCATGAGGACGGGGTCCTTGAAAAGATCAGGTCCTACACTGTCAGGGGGATTGGGGATCTGATCCATGTAAGGAATGTTGTTCTCAGAGGATGATGTGAAAAAAGATAACTAATCAACAGTGATAATTTTGCCCTCATGAGGGAACTTCAGAAGCCGAAAGAGGGTGGATGGAATGCATAGCATGGCGTGAGTCCAACTGCGACCAAGAATAATATTGTAGTTGAACTTGGCGTCAACCACTTCTGCTTATACATTGACTATCTTAACCTGTAACATGATCGGAAAACTCTTGAGAATACCCAGGGGTTTAGATTCCCGACCATCAAATGCCTCTAGGGCATTGGGAGACAAAGGAAGAGCTGGAGAGCCAATGGCCTTCCAATAGGCAGATGACATAACACAAGTGGAAGCACCTTCGTCCACAACGGCTCTGTGGATGTTGAGGCCGTTCATCTCGACTTGTATAACAAGAGAAATTTGATGTGGAAGTCGGGGGACAAAATTTTCTAGGTTGAAGGTGAGAATATTAGAATCGGCGGGATTGATTCCACCGATTGTGGACAACAGAGCTTTCCGTTGCGATGGGAAAATTTGAAGGAATTCTAATGTAGACATTGCAGAAGACGCCTATGCCAAATCCTCAACAATGCTGTAGTGCAGAGTGGCACGGGCGTTTGGGTTATAGGACGATTTTCATAGAACACCTTTAGAAGGTGGCCTCACAACAGGTTCAGCGCTGGGCTTCTCAATTTCTAAAGGACCAAAGACAGGTTTGGGAGGTGGGCCATCAACGACTTCCTTCCTAGCTACCTGGCATGATCTAGCATAATCCTTCAAATGCATAACAATCGAGACAGGTGCAACACCATTCATCATAAAAACTTGGGACCCAAATGGTGCAGATGGTGAAGGCTGCTCAACCATCTGGGTCTGCTGAGACGCAAACGGTTCTTTGAGAACTGCCGGAGTCCCTTTGGAGCCTTTCAGAAGTTGACTAACTTCAGATCGTTGGGGACAATCTTTGGTATAATGGTCTCCTTCACAAATAAGGTAGGGGTACTTTGGTTTACGTTGGGTACCATCATCAACACGAGGTTTAGAAGACTCTGGTTTCGGGGCATCGGGTTTGGATTTTCCTTTGCCCTTCTTCTTTCCTTTGGAGGCCTTTTTTGTAGGATTAGCCTAAACAACATTGACCTTCACAGTCTTACCAGAATCTGGAGGGGCGGGAAGAGCAGAATTATTGGAAGAATTAGACTTCTACTTCTCATTAGAGGACTTCTGAGAAGTCTGAGAAACAGAACCAATAACACCATCCACCGATGGGGTACCTAGTGCTTTAAAGGTCCCTGGCTGTGGGACATCAGTCAAGATATCATAGAGCATGCCAGATTAAGAGTACACCAGATCAAGGTACTGGGCATGAGCGATGGCTTGTTCTTTGGTCACACATTCCCCCATAGCTATATCTTGAGCAATGTTGCTAACGAAGGAGGTAGTGAACCAATGCATTAGTAGCTGATCAGGTATATCAAACTTGATCAATCTACGATGACGTCGCCACTCATGAATATGATCAGATATGTGGGTGGCTTTATCTTACCTGAGAGAAGTCAGGAGATGTGTCTCGACTTCGTAACGAACCAGTAACTGGAAATGAGTCAGAAAATCCATAGCTAACGTATTGAAGTCTTGAAAGATACCGCGGGGTAATTCTATATACCACTTAGCGGCAGCACTGGTAAGAGTGCACTGGAAAATATGCAGACGAATTGAATCATCCACCCAAGAGTTTGACGAACATCACATATGGTAGGTCATGACATGAGCTTGGGGTTCCTCTCTAGCTTTACCTTCAAATTTAGGACAGTCACCGGGCACCTTGGTCAGAACCGGAGGCCAATAAGGATTGTGAAGAATCGGATCATTGGTCAATTTAGAAACATCTGGCAATTCCAACGTAGCAAGGAATGGAATCTGAGGATTGAAAGGCATACCAAGCCCTCGATAAGGACCTGTACCTATACTCCACCCTGGTTGAGCATAGCCTTGCCCCCATTGGTTCTGTCCCAAAGGATTCTAACTGTAGGGGGTATAAGTCGTATAGTTGGACTAATACAGTTGCTGATAACCAGTGTATGGGGGTTGATAACCGGGGCATGGACCTTGATTATATGTCAGCCCCGTTTGAGCAGTATATGGATTCGACTGCTGAGTATAGGTATAGCCCAGTTGTTCAAGGTAATAATTAGAACCTTGGGGCGGGTTGTAAACCAGTCAAGATTGACCTTGGAGGTAACAACCGCCTTGGGGTTGAGCGGGTTGCTGGTAAGTGGGGCCCTGCTGAGCTTAATGAGTTGGGCACACAGGCGGATTCAGCTGCGGCATAGAGTAAATCGGCTGCTAACCAAGGTTGACTGGATGTGCAGGTTGGCCTGGTTGAACAGGTTAACCTAGCTAAGTGGGCTGCCCTGGTTGAACAGGTTGACTTGGGTGAACAGGTTGTCCTGGTTGAATAGGTTGACCTGGCTGATGAGGGACACGAGGCTGCCCTGGATAAGCTGGTTGGCCTGGTGGTGGGACAGGGCCAGGTTGTGCCTAATAACCAGTTTGACCTGTAACATGACCATAAGATGGCCCTGGCTGTGCAACATTTGGACCAATAGGAAACTGAGGTTGTAGAGGTTGCACCATAGGTTGAGAGGGTTTGATTTTCCCCCCAGGACCATACAACAATCTCGGTTGCTACCCCGGTTGACCTGTGGGTCCTAGAGGTTGCCCTGGTTGGGCCATAGGGTGAGGCGGTATAGGTTGACCTTGAGGGTTATAGGACTGTCCTTGTGGACCATATAACAACCCCTGCTGACCCGAAGGTTGGCCTTGTAAGGGTTGTCCTTGCGGGTCATATAGATAACCAGGCTAGGCCGAAGGTTGGACCTGGAAGGGTTGTCCTTGCGGGTTGGAAGGTTGCCCAGCCTGGGCAAAAAAAAAACCTTGAACATATTGATAAGCCTCTAGAGCAGGAAAACGTAGAGGGTTTTCTTGCTCATCGTACTGATATGAAAAAATGTAAATGGGTGTACCATCCTGTGCATAATGTAAAAAATAAGGATGGTTGGGATCTTGGGAGGACTGACCAACATCAGAGTTTGACTACTGTAGAGACAACCGATACTCCTCAGGAGAGATATTATCCGGAATAGCAGATGCTATGTAGACGTCTTCAGGAAGTGACGCGGTCCTGACGGACTGAGTAGTAATAGCGGGTGTAGATGTGGCTACACAGATAGTAGGCCTAACAGGCACTGATGTTACTTGAGGATATGACGTGATGGGTGTCTTCGGGGACATCCCTAATGAAGGAATAATTGGCCTCGTAGAGGGAGTTGATACTCCCATAGAGGCGACAACGGTCATAATCTGACTTAAGGATCTATACCCCGTTGGAAGCGAAGGACCAGGTGAAGACATGACAGATAACTCGAGGTTTTTTTTCTGGGAACAACTGGTAATCTTCACCAAATGTAGGGATTTCCTCACTAGGAGTAGGACTGGATGAGTCCATATCTGACCCTGCCGCTAGATCTTCTAAAATACGGCGAGGACTAGGAGGGATAACAACAGCTAAAAAAGACGAACCCGATGTAAGAGGAGGGAAATATTCCCCTACTCCAAATCCAAACCAAGCATTGGATAAGGGCCAATTGAACTCAACCGGTCCTCCAAAGGGAAACTCAAATAGAACTGGTCCCCCGTCGGGAAACTCAGAGACAATGGGCTGCTGAGGTTCAGCAGAGGATTGAGAGACCTCTGATGAATCATCTGTGTAAGGACTACCAGTAGACGAAACTGGATGTTCCACCACTGTGACAGCAATGAAAATAGGAAAAGATCAAACAAAATCACACGAGGAAAACCAAGGCACACAATCAAACAGCCAACAAGAAAACTCTAAAAGGGTGTGTGATCGTAGGTGATTTATTTTACCACATTGAAACTTAGAAACTTTATTGTTTCATGTTTTAAGAGTCGAGAAATGGACAAAAGGTGACTCTATCTCTTTCAATTTGGAAATAAGCATGAAAGGACAAGCGCTTGATGATCCTTTCAAATTTAATGAGTCAGAAAAGATCAAAATGACTACTCAGGAAATCTAGGCAAAAGGGTGTACCAGATATTCGTTAACTGCAATATACACCATGGTTTCAAAATGAAAGAGAAATCAACTAAGGACTTGACGTACGTGCAGGCAATCTCCCCGAATGCTGTGTCTGGTGTATCACAGGTATAAGGCGGCAGACTCGGCTTCCTACAGATAAAGGATATCAACCTAGTGGGGTCTCCCTTTATATACGCGACAATACAAGGAGCACAAGTACGTAATAATGTTGTCTAAAGCCAAGAGGTGAACGACAACTACTAGGTTTAACGACGCCGGAACACATCACTAGCCTAGACCTCTAAATATTTTGTTAATGTTTCAATGTTGCCTTAAGGTAAACTGAATAAATTTTAGAGTTGATCTTCAATTATGTTTCAATTTCCAGGCCCTACCGAATTTTATGTCTCAAAATCCTCTAAATGCACACTACATGCCACAATATATCACTTTGTTGGATGAATAGCTAACTACGGGAAGGTTGAGAGCTTTCACACAATAACAAAATGATCACAAAACAACCACTAGTATCTCTAATGCACACTAATGAAACTAAAATCTTTTCCCTTAGAGTTATGTAACACTAATAACGCATAAAAGTTTTCAATTTACACTAACTAATCAAAAGCAAAGAGATTTGTTTTTTGTATTTTCAATGTTTAAGAGAAAAATTTACTAAACAAAATGAAAACTAATGAAAAGAACAATTTGAGAAGTGATAGCGAAAGAGTAAAGACAAGCAAGTTCACTCAATGCAAAACACACAATCAGACCTCAAACTGATGGAGAAATCCCTCAAATCGAAGAGGAATCCCAAAGACTCAAACAAAATGTGTAATCTAGGCTCGAAATGAGACAAAGCAACGCTCAAATGAGAAAGAGAACAACCATTCAAATGACACAATAAGCAATGGAAAACCACCAAAATAATGCAAAGAAGCAACAATGAAGTTGACTGGACAAATGAAAACCAAAAAACTCCCATGGGAAGCTTATCACACTATAGCACCTAGATGCCCTAAGGCTAGAATGTAAAACCGATGGTAGAGGGCAAAAAACCAGAGGATAGAGGTCACAAACAGTCAACCAAGGCTTCAGGACACTCAGGCAGTTGAAAAAATGACACCAAAACCACAAATCAAGCTCAGAAAGCTCAGAAATAGGCAAACCCTAGCACCACACAAGATTGGCGCGACTATTTGGCTGCAACTAGAGCTAGAACAGGATTTGCGCGGGGGATGAACTAGCAACAAGCGCCAGTTGGCGTGACTGTTAGGGAAAAAACCACGCCAGTCGAGTTTACTAATATCAAAAATAAAAAAGAGCAAACAGAGAGTAGATCAGGTATGGTGAGGCTAAACATAGGTTTAACACTAGAAAAAGGCGAACCAGAAGAGCTGATCAAGCAGACAAAGACCAAAATCAACCGAAAAGACAAGAAAATCTCCAATCAATGTCTCCCCAGTGAAATCGCCAATTTTTTGGAGAGGTAAATCCCCTCTGTAGACAGAGGCGCTCCCTACTAGCCCATATAGGGTCTAGCAACAACCGAGTCACGTTAAGACATAGGTTCCTAGTTACAAAAGACCAAGATTCAACAAGAGGCCTACCTTAAGTCCTACACTGCTATTGCTTGCAGAGAAGATGGCGCTTCCATCCTTCACTTTTGCAGATCACAATTATCCCGTCCAGCATGTTCGAACACCTGCACGTACACGAAGAAACAACATACAATGTAAAACCTACTACATGCAACCATATATCAGTCAGAGAAGATATAATTCATAACGTAAGACATGAACATATGAATGGAACCATAATCGAAGTCGTTTATTATTAATCAGAACAAAAGAAAGATAAAAACTAAGCTCTGACGCTGGCTCTTCCTTCGGCGGGTCTACAGTGGAGCACGTCTCGATGAAGCTCGTCGGGAATGGGACAAGTCTCTCTCTCTTCGGCTGTTTAACGATAGTCTCCTTACTACTGATTCAACTCTATTCAGGCTAGCTTGCAAAGGGAAAATGGCAAGCTTATATAGATGGGGGAAGGGGAGTTGGGATTCCTACAATGGTGGGATTGGCCCTATCCTCAAGGAAACTTCCATGATAGGTGGAAAACCACTTCCCCTACATGGAGATCCGGAGCCAAACCTCCCAACTCATTTTAGAGACTCGTTCAGGAGTTGGTTGGAATCAAACTTCCGCCATTTATATTTAAAAAAAAAATCCTTATTAAGCTTGGCTCGAGTAATAAACTAGGACAGAGCACCAGTTGGTGCGCCCTCTTTGGTGGATTTCCCCCATTGGCGCGAGGGCTGAACTGGATGGTCACGCCAAGGCCAAAAGGGCTATTTTTAGGGCTTTTTATAGGAAACTGTCTTCAGAAGAATGATTTTCCTTGTCAAGGGGAATGCCATGAAAGTGGTTTCAGGTCATGTCACTGCTCATAGGTCACGTAATAGGCCCTCCAATGTGCAGGACGGGGGATTGCAGGGACGGTGACAAATTACTATGTAACACTAATGTCAAAATGAATGTCTGTCAATGGCAGCCCACTCTGCCTATCCAACTATAAATGGTTGTACACTCATATCAACCCGTTCAACATGTTACACCCACATCATTTCCACTTGTTAATACATCTTTACCCTTGTTACATAATCAAAATGTTGTACAAAAACCTTATCAAGCAGGTCCTTCAACTCAATATTCTCAAATTTTGGGTCCACAGACTCCAAATCCTTCGATTAATTTACAACAGCCCATATCTAGAATCATTTATTCACAAGCTAGTTTACCATTTTATGGGATGTCACAAATGCAACCTGGTTATACCTATCAACTGAATCGAAGTTATCCTAATTTGGGTTATAACATTGGTGGACAGACCCCTTGGCAACCTCAGGTGCAAATGCCTCAAACTTCATTTCAACAAGTATCATCTCCAGGTTTTGGTCAACAGAATCCTCAAGCGTTTGCTTTTCAAAACAACCCCTATCTGGGTTACCAACAAAATATTCCTTATGTTGGTGCTCAAAGGCCTCTTGCTCAAGCAATTCCATCTTACCCAGGCTATGCTCAACCTGACCTTAATAGATAGTTTCCCTTTGTCACAAATTTGGAGTTACCAGATTTAAATCCGCTAACTAATGATCCAATCAACTATGCTCCTTGGTGGCCAGTGATACCTCAAAAATTACCCTTGAATATTCCTAAGTTCAATGGAAACCCTGGAGAAGACCCGTTTACTCATGTCATGACTTATCATTTATGGTGTTCATCAAACTCCCTGAATGATGATTCTGTTCGACTACGTCTTTTCTAGCTTAAGCTCACAGGTCCAGCTGCAAAATGGTACATTGAATTACCTAGAGCTTCTTTTGATAATTTCACTGCCCTAGCTACTGTATTTTTGACCCATTTCTAGTTACCCATCAAATATGAACTAGAACGGAGCTCTTGACCAATTTCAAACAGACTAATGCTACTCACATCTCTGATCATATTCATGAGTGGCATCGTCGTCGTAGAATGGTTAATACATTTGTTCGAGATAAACTCCTTGCTGAATGGCTCGTTAAGTCCCTGTTACCATCTATAACTAAGGATGTGGCTAAGGGTGTGGCTAAGGGTGGCGTTGTCACATAAGAGAAAGTTATCACTTGTGCCCAATACTTAGACTTGGTTCACACTCAGTCTGGCACGCTCTATGAAAAAATTCCTAATGCGATGAGATCTAATTTTACTGTTCCTCCTCAATTAAAGGACTCTCATAACGAATATGGCTTGATTGATACTACAAGAACACATCACACTACTGCATCTGATCTTGCTCCTGCTTCAAAAATTAATGCCGTGTCATTTGACAAGGTCAAAAGTGACAAGCAACCCAAAAGTAAGAAAAAGGGATAATACAAGAAAAATAAAAATTCTAACCCGCGGGAAAGATCATCTGATCAATCATCTGGACCTAGGAAACCTTGTTATCCATGCATAATCTGTAATAAGAAACACTTTTTTAGGGATTTTCCTCACCGCGCTGAAGTCTCAAAAATATTCAAGACTTCCCATGCGCCAACTATGTTGATATACCCTTTTCCAAATCCGGACACAAGCATGGTTGCTACGGATCTAGCTCCTAGTTCCCAAGTGTTAATGTTATCTGTCACAAAACCTTCAACAAATATTTTGATGTCAACATGTAATAAATTTTATGGTAGGCAAGCTGCTGATCAACCAACTACCTCGACAACGAATCCGTCTACGGAATCAGTACCACCTACTGCTATGACAATCAAGCCACCAAAGGGAGTCATTCAAAAATCGACATATAATCCTCAAGCAAGAGCTGCAAAAAATTATAATATAGTTGAAGATATGGCTCAATCCCCTTCATCTATGTCTGCTCTTGAGGTATTACAAAATTCTCCCTCCTGAAAACAATATTTATTGTCGGCTATTGGTGGAATTGATCCGACTGATTCTAATCTTGTCGTCTTTAACCATACAGGCTATGTGCCGCAACTACCAGTAGAATTGGCATTATCCATACAAGTAAATGTTCTCAATCACCTTGTTCATCACACTATTATTGATGAGGGAGCATCTACATGCATTATGTCTCTAAATTGTTGGAATTCACTTGGCTCGCCCCACTTATCACAATCATCAACGACGTTGAAGGCATTTGATGTACATACATACAAAACTTGTGGTATTATTAATAACCTGCATGTTGAACTAGGGGGAAAAATAGTGAATATTGATTTTGAGGTTGTTGATGTACCCCTTGACTACAATATTCTACTTGGAAGGCCATGGGTATATGCAATGATTGCAATTATTTCTACATATTTTAGAATGATTTCCTTTCCACATAAAGGTACTATCAAAGTCATTAATCAAATATCCTTCTTTGCCTCTGCTTCACAGGTAACTGGAAGCATTCAATTCATTCACATACCCAAGCTAGAACTTCAGAACGTTGGTGTAGGACTCTTAAAGGATTCCACTCTTATGGGAACCTTTGCATTACCGCTGCCTGCAACATCGGAAGAAATTTCAAGTATAGAGACCTGCTACATGATCTCTTCCACTCTATCTGGCTTAAGGGAGAGTATGGGCGATTCTAAATTTTCTACGTTGGATGATTTTCTGCCGCCCAACCCTATTGAGTTGGCATAGAAATCAATCTATCTGGCTTGAGCAGCGAATCTGAAATCAGCATCACCGAGTGTTTGGGTTGATCGTTCCTTAGATTTTGGTACTCCCTCTGATTCTTTTCCCTCAACGTTCTTGACATATGAGAATATTTTGGGAGCCATGATGTCAGAAGGAGAACCATGGGAAGATTATAATCATCATTCCCATCTTCCTGATTATGAAGAAAATTATCTTAGTGAACTATATCACCTGTTAGCCCCCCTATGAAATTCTTGACAAGAAAGCTGGGGGCTGAATTGTTTTGGAGCCTTCAAGGAATGTCTTTCCCTTGAAAACCCATCCTCCTTGAAGTCTCTGTGTACTGTGCCTAAAATATAGCCCCTCTGTTGATTCATTTCTCAAAAGGCCCACTATTGCCACTTCATACCCCTGCAAATACCCCCATTTTACCCTCCCCTTTCCTTTGTCAAAATCCCTTTTCTTCCTTTTATCCCCACCATCACCCTCTTAAATTCCCCAAAATCCCCTTAAACTCCCCCATCACCCTTTATTTCCCTAATTCTCCACCTCGTCTCCCTATCGTTCCTTCCCTTGGGCCTAAAAATGCTTTAAAATGTGAAAAAATCATATTTCAGGTCCTGGCCTCTTTGGCCATAGCCCCGTGCTCCTTCATCTTCCACGTGATCCGATGCTATGACCAAAGCCCAGTTTCGAAAGGTGCTTATTGCAGATCCATTTCGGGCGCAACCTCAGTCGTAGATCTCACCCGATCGGACGAACAACATTTAATCTTCAGCCTTCGCGCCTTTGCCTATTCCAACTTGTGATCAAGCCATCGTCGTTCATTCGCTCGATGATCCGACGGTCCGGAGCCTCTCCGCCAGTGGACCCCGCAGCGCACTATACCCCAAACCCACTGGTTTTTTCCGCATCGTTCATCTACAGACGGCGGTTTTCCTCCATCACCCAGTGATTCCACACATTACCTGCCGCGTGTCCTCTGTACGAACATGAAACCACTTTCATTTTGCGCACTATTGTTCAGGTGATAGATGGGTAGCGGAATAATTGACAACCGTCATATCTTGGAGCCCTCATCAACCGGTGCTCATTCATCGAACCTGCGCACTACTTAACGCCCGACCATCGTGCCTACTGGTCCACTGCCTGTTGCTCCCGACCGTCGATCTCCACCCTGGTTGACGGTCCAGATTTGTTTATCCTCCGTTGACCGTTCCTCGCCACCCCGCCTCGCCATGTCACTCCATGTACACCCCCCGTACAGTCTCTCATTCTCTTGCATATATAAATTCAAATTTCGTGTTTTTTAATGTTTTTCATGCATTTTCGCTCTATGTTCCGCCAACCCCAACCAGAGCAGGTTTTCACTGTTTCCTCTGTAATTTCTTCCGCCATGTCACCAAATGCGTCCATTACCTCCATCCACCTCATCCGTTGTTCACCTCATGGTTTTCTTCATAGTTTGTTGTTTTTCAGGGTCGCTAGAGGTGAAAGACTCTATATTTCTGTCGTACCATCTTAATGGAGAAGTTTACAGACAGAACTAAATCCAAGGGCCGGTGCTGCTATAGAATTGTCAAGGAAAGTGGCTAATGGGATTTTCACTAAAGAAAAGCAGGATTTCAAAGTCTGAAAATCTCCCATCACCATTAAAACCCGAGCTAACCTGTCAGAGATGGAATTGAAGCGGCGGAGTGTCCCAGTACAGAGAAGAGAGAATAAGGTAAACTAATGAAGATCTTAAGCCTTAATCACAAGTTTAGAATGCAAAGTAGCAGTTTGAAGACCTCGAGGATCAATCAAAGGATCCCGCGTACAAGTAAAAGGTACCATCAGGGTTATTTGTCGGCAGAATGTTTCTTTTTATCAAAGTACAGGGCGCCCATACAACTTTTATTATACATAACATCCTTGAAAGAATTTATGCCCTAACTACAGCTCAAAAACAGTCAGAGATTTATGAGACAGACCTTCCTAGCAGTTTATCTCATTTTTGTTCAAATCATCCAGGAGTACTTCAACCAAAAGATGTCAATATCAAATCTGGAGCAGATCATTCTCCCACAAGGAAGGTGACAGAGATTAAATATACAGCATGTCAAGCAGAATGGGTTTCGGCCCTGCATTCATTGTTGTGTTTAAAGATACATTTAATTTTCACCTACTCCTTCAGTTGATCTTAGGCTCACCCTTTGCTATAAAGCACAGAAGGAAACATTGTAATGGTTGTTGATGAGATATTAGTGAAACACAAGCATTGTTCCTCTTGAGACAGGTTCTCTGTGTAATATTGTGAGATAGACTGAGACTAGATGTATTCAGACTGAATGTTCAAGCTATGGGCTATGATGTACCTGATTGGTGTTGTTTTTAATATGACAAGCATGTTTCTTTGGATCCTAATCTAAAGCAGCTGGTGATGTTCTCCTTTCTCTGTATTTGTGATTGACTTGCTTTCATTTCGTTACATTTCTTCAGGCTCGCATCAGAAGTTTGGCATAAGATTTACCCTTGATAGGTACCTTATGCTGCTGCTCTCCCAGCCTTCTACGTTTTCTACTTATATGTGTATCTGAATGTTGATTTCAATTGATTTAACCAGTGTAGTGGATGTCATTTCCTGCTCTCTGATGTATGAGTTAATGGAATCAGTATTTAGATGTTCTAGTTAGGATTTAGTTGAATGTGTTGAGAACCTGGGAGGTTCAGAATCCTGTATCTGCCTCACTAGGAGCTTACCATCCCAATTAAACCTTTCCAAGATCCCTTGTTTTACCTCTAATTCTGTCCAAGCAGGCCTGGAGTTAAATGACCTCTGGCCTGATCTATAGACAGAGTTGGTTGGTTCTCCTCCTTCATTTTCAATCCTTTGTGTCCCATTCCAAATATCTCCTTCAAGATCCAAATGCTCTAGATGACTAGCCCAACTGAAAGCTTGCACATTGATTACAAATAAATCCTTTCTTGACTCCATAGCCCAATGGCTTTGATGTTCTCTGAGTTATCTGTCTCTGCCTAAGCTTCCTCTTTGCTCATCCTTGTCTTATATTGGTCCTTCTTTTCCTGATTCCCTCCAACCAAACACAAACAATCAAACCAACAACCCTGAGCCTACAACTAGCCTAAAATCATAACTTAGAGCTTCAAAGACATATCCTTTGACTTGTATAGAGAGATCCCTCTCTGGACCTAGGAGGGCTAGATCCTAAGGTCCCAAAGTGGTTCTGATGTTGTCTCATCTTTTGGTCTTACCAATCTGGCCAAAACATGGGAACCCCAACATAATGGCGACTCCACTGGGGAAATTTGAATGCATTACACTTTGAACATCCCTAGGCATTCAAACCCACAAATCTCTGGTTAGATTGGCAGAAAGTCATCCCTTTCTTGAATCATCCTCCATTCGTTGTGTATCTCATACTCTTAGACAGAGCCTGGGAAGGGCCAGGTAGCCTCCGGATCTCACCCTCTTCGGAGGTGACATATCTGGTAAATGCCCTCCCAGTCAATCTCTGGTTGGAGTTTGTTGTGTTTTGAGGTTATTCCTGAAAGGTGACATTACCTAATTGCTGATGGTGGACAGCATCCTACTTCAAACATTCATAATCATCCACCTGGCGACTCCACACTCCCTATGATCCAAAGACCTAATGACTCCACTGGTAGAAGACTCTGAACTGGTTGAAGAGACACAGTGACCTCTTTCTGATTTACAAACATGCTTCCACGCATACAGAGAAGATATGCCCCAATGAGCAGGGAGCATATCCCTGGATTCCCACACAAAATGCCTGAAGTGGACTGGTTAAAAAAATTGCCTACCTTTCAGGGTGAAAACACTGAAGACCCCTTGCTACATCTCATCAAGTTTCATATACATGTGTGGAAATTTAGAGTTGAATGGCATGAAGACTGCTTAATGAAAATGTTCATGGAAACATTAGAAGGAAAAGCTAGGGTCTGGTATGAATGGTTAGAACCTCGGAGTTTGTTTTCTTTAAAGGACATGCACCAAGTATTTTACAAGAATTATAAAGGAAACTCTCCATCCTAACCATGGGACTATTGTGATCAATCTCAGAATATCATACAGTACCTGTTAGACATTGATATGGATTTGGTTGATATGCATCCTGAAGATCTGTTGACAGCCATTCAAGGATTTCATATGCATCCTAGCCATCACAAGAGCACAGATGAATCAGCTGAGGAAGAAAACAGCCAAGAGATTGTGGACATTCTTCAAGGTATTCCTGAAAATTCAGATGTTGATTTATCATCCCTGATAGTTGAAGCTCAAGATGACACCCTGCCTCAAATCCAATCTTCAGAGGAAACAGAGAGTTGTTGCACTTCTACACAAAGGGACACAAGACCATCCTCCCCTTTGACAGAGGAAGAAATAGATCAAATCATCAATAGACAGCCAGCCTCTGAAATTTTTTACAGATCAGAAATTCTTGTCCATTCATCTGATGAGCTTTATTGTACAGAGTTGGAAAGCTCACATGTAAATCAGAATGAAGAGAAATCTACTGAAAATCCAGTGTATCCGGTTGGTGACATTACTTACATTCGTGATTCTCTTATTTTTGATCTATCTGATGATGGTGCTGTCTAAACAAAAAATGATCCTGCAAGGCCATCATTAGTAGATTTGTGGGAGGAGAATCAGTCCCTTTCACTTCCAGAGAATAATGAGCCAATGCAGGCTATTTATGACACTGATGGGGAGAGCTATGACAGTATAATAGCAGATGAAGATTCTATGAATCTTCATTCTGCTCTAACACAGATCATCAGTGAGACTGGAAGCCAGCATTTTTTCCTTTCAGAAGATGAACAAGATATTTTTGAGCAGGTTGAAAGCAAAGAGCCTTCTCTTGAAAAAGAGGAAGCAAAATAATACACCTCTGCTCAAGAATACATTGATCTCTTCATTGAGATCAGCACATTAGAGCAGAATGTAACAAAGTTCCAAGAGGACAACACTGCCATATATGATGAGTCCTCCAGTTCAGAAAATGAAGCAGCTAAGGGAGACTGTCTTTCTCAAGAGAGTCTCATTCTCGATTCAGTGGAAGAAGAGGAAATCCTGGTTGAAGCCTACCTGCCAGATATTCATAGCCAGGTATTATTTCATGATCCTTATGCACATTTCCTGCAGACATTTGGAGAAGGATCAAGAGTCTTCTTGAGCAGCATGTTGCAAACAGAAAGAAAATCTTTCAAAGATGCCGTTATTGAACAAAAGGAGTGTGAGTTGCCCTGCCTATCCAGCCTGCTCAAGGAGTTGATCAAGAAAGACCAGTCATGGGATCACTTGAAGGACTGGTTGCATTGGAAGACAATGTTTGTAAGCTAGATTGTAAATGTTCCAGTTAGAGTAGGGTAGGTAGGAAAAGCTCAATAAAGCTCAGTGTGTGAGCATGTAGTTAGTTGTTTTTAATTTATGCAAAGTCCAGCAGGTCAGACAGTCTAATCCTGACGTGGCTGTTTTTAAATTTTTTGTCTTAGAATGTAGGTGAAGGAACCTGCTGGACAGTTTAATCCCAGCAGGTATTAGATTAGGTAGAGAAATGGATGAGGCCAACAGTCTAATCTGGCCTCATGGAGAAATAAGGGTAGATCTAGAGTAGGTTTGTTTTTGCTTTCAAAATAAAATAATGTAAAGGGTCTGCTAGTTCAAATGCACCCAAGGGAAAATTGTAGAACTGTAGTTTGGGTAGGTAGATTGGTTGGGAAATATTTTTGCTGATGTTTCTATCATACTGTGGCAGCTAAAATTGAAGAAGAAAGATGGCTTATGACAGCAGGCATCTGGCCTACTCCAAAGATCATATCTGGTTTCTTGACTCCTCCAAGGAGCAGCCATCCCCATGTGGAGCCACTGTTAGCCCCCCTATGAAATTCTTGGCAAGCAAGTTGGGGGCTAGATTTTTTGGGAGCCTTCAAGGAATGCCTTTCCCCTAAAAACCCATCCCCCTTGAAGTCTCTGTGTACTGTGCCTAAAATATATCCCCTCTACTGATCCATTTCTCAAAAGGCCCACTATTTCCCCTTTATACCCCTGCAAATACCCCCATTTTACCCTCCCCTTTCCTTTGTCAAAATCCCTTTTCTTCCTTTTATCCCCACCATCACCCTCTTAAATTCTCCAAAATCCCCTTAAACCCCCCCATCAACCTTTATTTCCCTAATTCTCCACCTCGCCTCCCTATCGTTCCTTTCCTTGGGCCTAAAAATGCTTTAAAATGTGCAAAAATCATATTTCGAGCCCTTGCCCCTTTGGCCATAGCCCCGCGCTCCTTCATCTTCCACGTGACCCAATGCTATGACCAAAGCCCAGTTTTGAAAGGCGCTTATCATAGATCCATTTCGGGTGCAAACTCAGTCGTAGATCTCACCCGATCGGACGGACAGCATTTAATCTTCAGCCTTCACGCCTTTCCCTGTTCCAACTTGTGATCGAGCCATCGCCGTTCATTCGCTCGTTGATCTGACGGTTTGGAGCCTCTCCGCCAGTGGACCCTGCAACGCACTATACCCCAAACCCACTGGTTTTTTCCACACCACCCATCTGCAACAGGCGGTTTTCCCCAGAGAGCCAGCGATTCCACTCAGTAAATGACGCGTGGCATCTGTATGATGGCAAAACCACTATCTGCCCGCGCGTTATCGTTCAGCCCAAATCTTGCAGCGAAATCCAAGATCACCGTTAGATCTTGAGATCTTCATCCGACGACTTTCCTTCATCTAAGTTGCTCGCCCATTAATCGGTCCCTGCTACGTCAGCAGGCCCACCATCTGTCGCCCTCGCCGTTGATCTCTGCCCGATCGACGGTCCGGATCTGTCTATGCATGGTTGACCATTCTGTTTCCCCCGGGCTGCCACATCACTCCACATACACCCCCCGTACAGTCTCTCATTCTCTTGCGTATATACGTTCAAAGTTCGTGTTTTTTAATGTTTTTCATGCATTTTCACTCTGTGTTCCGCCAACCCCAACCAGAGCAAGTTTTCACTGTTTCCTCTGTAATTTCTTCTGCCATGTCACCAAATGCATCCATTACCTCCATCCACCTCATCCGTCGTTCACCTTCATGGTTTTCTTCACAGTTTGTTGTTTTGCAGGGTCGCTAGAGATGAAAGACTCTATATTTTTGTCGTACCATCTTAATGGAGAAGTTTTCAGACATAACTAAATCCAAGGGCCGGCGCTGCTATAGAATTGTCAAGGAAAGTGGCTGATGGGATTTGCACTAAAGAAAAGCAGGATTTCGAACTCTGAAAATCTCCCATCACCATTAAAACCCGAGCTAACCTGTCAGAGATGGAATTGAAGCAGCGGAGTGTCCCAGTACAGAGTAGAGAGAATAAGGCAAACTAATGAAGATCTTAAGCCTTAATCACAAGTTTAGAATGCACAACAGTAGTTTGAAGACCCCGAGAATCCATCCAAAAGGTCCTCTGCACAGTAAAAGAATTTCCCTGAAGGAATTTCTACCCTAACAGCAGCTCAAAGAAATCAGAACATTTATGAAGTAGACCTTTCAGCAGTTATTTACCATTTGTTTATTCTCCACAAGTACAACAAAGTACGGTCGCCAGAATGCAGCAAAGTCATGTCTGGAGTAAAGGAAAATCCGAAGAAGATCATCCCTGCATATAGAGGTGACAGACATTAAATACTCAATATTCAAACAGAATGGGCCTTGGCCCTATTTCTCTACTCTGTGTTTAATGATGCATTTAATTTTCACCTACCCTCACAGTCGATTTTCTATCCACCATCTGCTATAAAGCACAGAAGGAAACATTGTAATGGTTGTTGATGAGATATCAGCGGAACGCAAGTATCTTCCTCTTGAGACAAGTTCTCTGTGTAATATTGTAAGATAGACTGAGGCTAGATGTATTCAGAATGAATGTTCAAGCTATGGGCTATGTTGTACCTGATTGGTTTTGTTTTAATATGACAAGCATGTTTCTTTGGATCCTGATCTAAAGCAGCCGGTGATGTTTCCTCTTTCTCTGTATTTGTGATTGACTTGCTCTCATTGCATGCTACATTTCATTTCATTTCTGCTGGTAGGCAATTGAAGCATAATATAGGATTCACCCTTGATAGGTGCCCTACATTTCCTGCTCTCCCTGCCTCAATGTTTTCTGCTTATATGTGTATCTGAATATTGATTTCGATTGATTTAACCAGTGTAGTGGATGTTATTGCTTACTCTCTGATGTATGAGTTGATGAAATCTGTGTTCAGATGTTCTTGGTAGGATTTAGCTGGAAGGTTTTGGAACACTGGGGATTAGTGTTAGCCCTGTCCACTAGGATCCTTGCGCGACCAGTTAACCTTTCCAAGATCCCTTGTATTACCTCTAACTATGTCCAAGCAGGTCTGGAGTTAAATGACCTCTGACCTAATCTATAGACAGAGTTGGTTGGTTATCCTCCTTTCATTTTCTGTCCTTAATGTCCCATTCCAAATATCTCCTTTAAGATCCAAATGCTCTAGGTGACTAGCCCAATTGAAGGCTTGCACATTGATTACAAGTAAATCCTTTCTTGACTCCATAGCCCAATGGCTTTGATGTTCTCTGAGTTATTTTTCTCTTCCTAAGCTTCCTCTTCGCTCATCCTTGTCTTATATTGGTCCTTCTTTTCTTGATTCTCTCCAACCAAACACAAATAATCAAACCAACAACCCTGAGCCTACAACTAGCCTAAAATCATAACTTAGAGCTTCAAAGACATATCCTTTTACTTGTATAGAGAGATCCCTCTCTGGACCTAGGAGGGCTAGATCCTAAGGTCCCAAAGTGGTTCTGATGTTGTCTCATCTTTTGGTCTTTCCAATCTGGCCAAAACATGGGAACCCCAACAACTTCCATACTGCAGCAAAAATGACCCCATTTATGGCACTTTATGGATATCATCCACCGTCCATCACATCTTCTTTAAGGGAAAATTCTAGGGTTCAAGCAGTGGAGGATCACATTGAGCATCAAAAAGAAGTTATCCAACTCTTAAAGGATAACCTAAATTTGGCACAAAATAGAATGAAACAACAGGAAAATCAACATCGCAGTGAGAGAAGTTTTGATTTGGGAGACTGGGTAATTTTACGACTACAACCATACAAACAAATTTCCCTCAAGTAAGCTAAGAAGGATAATAAATTATCGCCAAAGTACTATGGTCCTTACAAGGTGTTGCAAAAGATTGGTACTATGGCATACAAATTGGAGCTTCCTACTTCTTCGCGAGTGCATCCACTTTTCCATGTTTCATGCTTAAAAAAGGTTATAGGGGACAAATTTCCAGTTCAAACAATATTGCTAGAACTTCATGAGGAAAGAAAAACCATTTTGAAACCTGAAGAAGTCACGGAAATAAGAACTCGACAGCTAAGAAATTGATCAATTTCAAAGTATATCATCAAATGGAAGAACTTACCCACTGAATATTCTACATGGGAGGATGAGAATTTTATACAGAATCACCCGAAGCTACTCAAGCGTTGAGGACAACACTTTTTTGAAGGAGAGGAGCATGTTAGGTCCTTATATTACTAGTATTGTCCCTTATTGTTGTTAGTGTAACCCCCTTATTGTTATTTTTGTACTCCTGTAACCCCCATATTGTTATTATTGTACCCTTACATTATTATTGTTAGGTTGGCTAGGATTACATTGTGGCCCCATGGACTCCTATATATAAAGAGGAGGTTTTGTCATTTGTATCATCCAAGAATTTTTCATTTATTTAATTTATTAGACGTTTCCCCCTCGAAGTGGCTGATTTCTAAGGCGCTGATCTCTCTTTTCTTCTATTTTTGGAGCTGGTTTCATAATACCCATACTACTTCCGGTGAGACCTTGGCCTACAAAATTAGGTCATTGTCGAAAGGACTAGTAGTATAGGGGTTTTTTGGAAAACCTTAAATCCAAACTCGGGTTAGGACCCCTCAAGCCAACAAATGGTTTCGTTGCCGGGACCGGGAGCGTTTTGAAAGGGAGATCAGGTAATGCCATGAGGCTATTGAATTCCTAAGAAATTGGAGCTCGAAGAATGGTTCGGAAGACAGGTTCAGGAATTTTCTG
The DNA here is from genome assembly GCA_034641835.2 of Pinus albicaulis. Taxonomy (NCBI): domain Eukaryota; kingdom Viridiplantae; phylum Streptophyta; class Pinopsida; order Pinales; family Pinaceae; genus Pinus; species Pinus albicaulis. Next base: position 33,477 of record JAXQQM020073424.1, on the reverse strand, counting down.
TAAAGGATAATCGCAGCATGAAGCTAACAACAGAGAAGTGGAAGAACAAATATATTTTCATCTAAGTATATGAAATTTTCTTAGTAAATTTTGCGCATGAGCTCCAAGAGTGGCTAACGAGGCTAGTAGAATTCCAAACGTGTTCGAAAGATGATCAGGTTACACAGTGGACTCTAGAATTGATTCAAAAATTAGAGAAGGTTGACAACACAATCATTCGAACTATAGATCAGTGGGTGGATAGTGTGCTAGGAGGATTTGTAACAAAATTTGCAGTCAATCAGTTTTTATCCTACTCTGAAGCAGAGTGGAGGTTCTTCAAAGGATTCCGAGGTAATTTCTTGTGAACATTGCCACTGCTAATTAAAATATTACTGTGCAAAAAGGGAATTTTTTGCAGACACGCCGAATTAATGACCTCAGATCAAGGTGAGAGTACAATACAAATCGGTAAGTACTAACGAGTCAATCGAGAAGGGGATAGATCCTTCTAAAACCCATTAAGAGAGCTAGCTATGCACGCAGGAAATAGTCCTCCAGCTCCACCATCGTCGAGTCAGCATAAAGGCAAAAACTCCCCTACACCTACGCCACTACTGGAAGAAGATATGGTCACACACATGAAGTTTCCCACTTTCAAGGGTGTAGGAGATGAAGACATGGACTGATTTTGGTTCGTATCGGAATCAATATGGACTGTGCCGAACGTTACTAGCGATGCTGTAGAAAGGGTGCAACTATCCCTTGCCTTTGAAGGAAGGGCCCTGGATTGGTTCATGGGGTACATAGGTCAACATGTAGATTCATCAATACAAGAGATTAAGAATGCTTTAAAACAATAGTTTAGAAGCCTAAGTCCTACGCTCAACTGGTGTTTGACTTGAAATACTTTAGACAAGGACCCACTGAGTCGGTGTGGGAGGTTGATCAACAGCTAAAGAAGGTTATCAGAGATGGGGAATTTAAGTATGAGAATAGGAAACACAAGGAATGGTTCATCTCCATGCTATTACCTCACATACGCGGACCTATGGGTTAGCAAGCGATTGAAACACAATATAAAGCCTTGGAGATTTCTATGAAGCTATAACTTGCACCAAGGGACGATGCCCAAATTGGGGTACAACAGATCTAGGGATAGTTGGAGGAAATGCACCTCGAAATCCAAAATTTTTGGAAAGAACAAGGAAAATAATATAGCCCAGATGTATGGTGCATCAGATGTAGGGTGTCAGGCCACACCAAGGATCAGTGCCCTCTACTGGTGGACTGCATGTAGGCTAGGGGGCCCAACCCATTGTGCCCTAAAGAGGCTACGAGACCAAGTGGCCCCACGTTATGGTGCGCTGACTGTCACGTAGATGTACTACATGATACCAACCACTGCCCCCATCTTGGTGCCTATGTTCCAGAGTTGAAGCAACAATGGTGCTGATTCTACTCATCTGTGGGACATGATGAACACAAATGCTGGACATATGACTTAATGATAGACTGAGGAAACCTGTACGGGGTATAGGATGACCCTTCTTCACCATTATCTCCCTCAGGAAGAGGAGGCTCCCATGCCAGAGGCCGGGGGGAGGGGGAAGAGGTGGAAGCGTAGGTCAGGGAAGAGGGAAATTGATCTATTATAACTATGGAGAAGTAGGGCACTTCGCAAGGGACTGTCCGAACCCTGCACGACAATCTTGCAGATATTGTAGACAATTGGATCATGTGATCGAATATTGTACAGTACTGATAGCAAGAATGCAGGAAAGACAGCAGACACCAACGCAGACTATGCAAAGGGTTAAGGCATAACTGCGTAATGAGGGACCCAGTATTAATGTCATAACGCGTAGTGGCATGGCTACTGGAGGAGCTGAGGAGAAATTTGTGGCTAAACCCCTTATCCAGAAATTCGTTATCAAAATGGAAATATTGGACCTACAGAAGGAGAAAGAAACCTTCATAGAAGCTCGCAAGAACTTTTCCAAGCATGAGGCATCCGCTTCAAAGGCTCCAACAAACCTAAAAGTGGACGACGAAATTAAGCCATTCCTACAGGCATGTATGATTTCTATGAAACCAAAAGGCAGTATAAAAATATTCAAGCATTGATAGACAATTGCATAGAAAAAACTGACCCTACAACATAAGTTAAAGATGTTCACAAACTTTACAAGCATAAGAAACACACTAGTCGGGAAATGCAGCTACTGACGTAGATTGGCGATTATGAAATGGACCAGGTCATCCTGGATCTGGATCCGATGCAAATTTCCTACCCAAACAGACATGGAAAAAGATGGGAGAACCTAAGATGGAATGGTCTACTATGTAGATGTGAATGGCTAACCAAGACAAGATCATATCGTTTGGGAGACTGTCAAAGATTATGGTAGATATCGTAGGGGTTAAGGTATACGAGAATTTTGAGGTAATTCAAATTGTGGAAGACACAGACCCTTATCCTGTGCTCCTAGGACTGGATTGGGCTATAAACATGGGAGGCGTTATCAACTTAAAGAAAAGGGGCATGGTTTTTTATAATGAGGGAACAAGAGTAATAGTCCCTTTAGACCCAGCGGAAGGAGAACGGTATACAGAACCTGTGCGTGAAGAAGACAACATGGATCATATCTATAAACTAACCACCTTGGAAAAGGATTGGATTAATCCTATGGCTTATGGCGTGCTTTGATAGGAGAAAGACAGTGAATGCCTCTCTGACTTCGATGGGGACATTGAAAATTGGCAGAATCGTTTACATGATGTATTTGTGCTATGGTGTCTTAGGGTCACGATGAGTTTCCGGTGTATCTCCTTAGAGGTAAGAGAGTTGCCTTACTTTGATGGTTCTGGTAGTATTAGGGATTTTCTTAGAGCATTTGAAGCAGAATTCCCAAGGGAGTGAAGAATGTGGGAACTTAACCTAGCCATGCGTGCGACCCCTGTGCAGTGGTGGGAAACTCATAAGGGGACATTCCATAATTGGGAGGAATGTCGCAAGATGATGATCCTACGATTTGAACCTCTGGTTCACCTATGAGTGGAGAATTTCCTTGGCCAAGGGGACCCGCACAAGCAGTTGGCCGCATGGATGGAGGTGTGGTGTAAAATGACTAGGGACAAATGGGTCCACTTGTTCATTCATTCCTTGGAGCCAATCCCCACCGCATGGTATTTGGATGCAAAGCTACATCAGTGTACCCGCCACTGGGAGACCCTAAGAGACAATTTTGTGGGAGCGTTCGGATTGATAGGCGGAACTAAGGCATTAGATAAAGCCTTTCAGAACATAGATGCCCTACTATTTGATGAATCACACCCTCGTGTGGAGTATGGGGCACCAACTTGGGATACGTAGATGCAGGATATTGATAACTGTCACAATCTATTAATGGAAGAATGTGACGAATACCCACGAAATATCACTATCCCGGAATCAAAGGGAGAATGCACAGTTGTTGGACCCCCACTGTAGACCATTGATGTGACCAAGCCTCTTAAGCTAAGGGAAGTCAACATTGGCACAGAAGAACAACCTATGCTAGCTAAGATTTGGGACTACTAGGATGATGATATCGTTAGGAAATTTGAGGAGCTACTCACAGAGTACCAAGACCTGTTTCCTATGAAATTTTCATAACTCAAGGGTATTACAGGGGACTTGGGAGTCATGCACAACACTTTAAAACCAGATGTGCACCCTTTCAAGCAGTGACCTTACCACTTGAACCCCAAGTATAAGCAGAAATTCAGAGAAGGAATTGACAAAATTCTAACCACAGGTATCATCGAACCAGTGGAACGGTAAGATTGGGTAAGCCCTATGGTGGTTCAAGAGAAAAATAATAAAGGAGAAATAAGAATCTGTGTCTACCTAAGCAGGTTGAATGATGCCTGCATACATAATCCCTTCCCTACACCTTTCTTTGATGAAATCCTCGATAGTGTGGGAGGGCAGGAAGCATACTCGTTCACTGACGAGTTTTCAGGCTACCATCAGATCAGGATCGCACCGGAAGATCAAAGTAAAACTACGTTCACCACCAAATGGTGATCCTTCCAATACACTGTCATGTTGTTTGGGCTCAAAAATGCCCCTACCATATTTTCGTGGGTAGTGGTCACAGTATTCAAGGAGTTCATTCATAAGTTCTTGGAGGTATAATTTGATGATTGGACAGTATTTGGATTGGTAAAGAAGCATGTCTCAAACCCGCGCATGATGTTGGATTCCTATAGAAAGCACCATATTTCCATAAATATTATGAAGTACATATTCTGCATACCTTTTGAGATCTTGTTAGGCCACATAGTATGTCTGCAGGGACTGATGGTTGATCCCACCAAGGTAGTAGTCATCATCAACTTAGAAGTCCCTACAACTGAGAAACAACTATGCTCCATCCTCGAGCACGTGGGCTACTATAGGAAGTTTATTCAAGGGTACGCATTAATCATGGTACCCATGGAGAAGTTGCTAAAGAAGGACATTTCATTTTTTTGGGACGCGAAGTGTCAGAAGAGTTTTGAGCTACTCAAGGAAAATATAGTTTCTGCACCTATCCTCATATTTCCTGACTGGGTGAAGGTTTTCCATGTCCATGTAGATGCTTCAGGGATCGCCTTGGGAGCTGTCCTTACACAGCCTGGGGAGGGGGGCATTGACCACCTAGTTGCATTTGCTAGAAGAAAACTCTCTAGTGCTGAGCGTAACTACTCCAATACTGAATGTGAGGGGCTGGCCATGGTGTATGACCTGCAGAAATACCGGCATTATCTGCTAGGAGGACACTTCAAGATGTTCACGAATCACTCCGCTTTGAAGTACCTAGTCAATAAGCATGTGTTGGGGGGGAATATTTTCCAATGGTTACTGCTATTTCAAGATTATGAATTTGAGATAATTGTGAAGCCAGGGAAATTAAAAGCGGGACTAGACCACTTGTCCTGAAATGAGATTTGTGAAGAACTGACCAACCTAGAGGAAGGTTTTCCCGATGCGCAAATATTTTATATTAAGGTGGTTGATGCGCACTTTTCCAATATCATTCAATTCTTAACTACGAGGATGGCACCTACAAAATATTTGGTATAATAGAAAAAAGAGCTGGTAACCCATGCATCAGACTTTACCATCATAGTGAGCCACTTGCATAAGCTAGGAGCTGATGAGGTACTGCGAAGATACGTTTTGGAGCATGAAATACAAGCCATTTTAGCAGAAGCCTACAGAGGTGTAGCAGGAGGTCACTACGTAGGGAAAGCGACAACATAGAATATCTTAAGAGCTGGGTTGTGGTGGCCCACACTGCATAGTGACTCTTATTACTATTGAAAAGCCTACAACACATGTCAAAGGATAGGAAGACTGTCACGTAGGGATGAAATTCCCTTGCAACCATAGATGGCCCTGCAAGTGTTTGAAAAATGGGCCATAGACTTTGTTGGGCCCATCAACCCACCAGGGAAGAAGACAGGTGCCCGCTACATCATCAATACGATTGATTAAGTAACCAGATGGGCGGAGGTGCAAGCTGTGAAGGATTGTACTACAGATACTACTGTGCAATTTATTTTTGAACATATTCTAACCAGGTTTGGCTACCCGAAGATCTTGATGAGCGATAGAGGTACACATTAGTTAATGAAACAATACAAGATTTGACTGAAGAATTTCGAATCCACCATGCAAAAATTACCCCATATCACCCACACAAAAATGGAATGGTAGATAATTTTAATAAAATTCTGGAATATGCACTGACCATGATCTGTAATGTTGATCGAAGTGATTGGTATGTGTGCATCCCATCGGTCCTTTCACCCTATTGGACCACGTGCAAGAAATTGAATGGGAAAAAACCATTTTGGATGGTTTATGGAAAGGAGGCCATTATGCCCATGGAGTATATCATTCCTAGCTTGCGCATTGCAGCCTTTACGAACATGGCAAAGCCCGATATCATGGAGGAACGCTTAGCGCAGCTAGTCACCTTGGAGGAAGATCGATTCATTGCTAACTTTCATCAGAAAGTTCATAAGCCCCAGGAAAAAGCATGGCATGATATACATATTCAGCAGAAGGTCTTTTCAGAAAGAGAATTGGTCCTTCTATACAATAGCCAGTTTGGAAAACACACGAGGAAGTTCCGTCAGCACTGGCTGGGCCCCTATATGGTAAAGAAAATCACTAACAGAGGAGGTGTTCGGTTAGCTACATTGCGCAGTGATCTTGTACCAGGATATGTTAATGGTAGTTGTCTCAAACCATACCAAATCAAATGACTATATGGTTGGAGTAGCTGTATTAGAAGTAATACGCACATGCAAGAGGAAAAATGCAGGCAGGCTTGTTATACGCGCAGGGGTCGATCGCAGGTCCAGAAGCCTAGGGAGGTGTGTTGGGAGCACAGGGGTCAACTGCAGGTTAGGAATCCCAGGGAGGTGTGCTGGGAGCATAGGGGTAATACACAACTGCAAAATCTAGCCATTGGAATAGTATCGTTGGGTAAAAATCCAACTTTACAGTTGGAAGGAGCGGGCAGTAGGAAATTAATGCGGTGATTTCCAAAGGTTTTTTACCATTTCCTTGATGGTAAATTTAAGCTAAGTTTCACTTGAATTTTTTCACTCTTCAATGCTATAAATGGAGAAGGGAAACTCCGAATTGGGTTCCACATATCCTATAAAACTTGTGCCTTGCAAATTTCCTTAATTATTGTGTTCTATTCATGTCTCGGTGTGCTACCCCCTTTGATAGTAGTAACCACGAGTTTGTCTTCCGTGTGAGAATGACTGCAACCAATTTCGCTGAGTCATCATATACCATGGCCTCTACTGAGAGATCATCCGATGAAGTATCGGAGGTCACCCCTGAATTAGAAGAAGTCGTGTCCACACCGACTAAGGGAAAGTAGGTGGAGAAAAATAAAATTAAGGGACAAGGCCAGGAGCAAGGGCAGGGGAGGGCTATGAAATGGGTTGGGGGGAAGCCGTGCACCTCCCGTCAGAACATGTAATCCCCTTGAATGGTGCCTAAGGCACACTCACCTAACCCGGCGAAGCGACATCTGTCTGCTCAGAACGAAGCTTGGCTCGATACCCCAATCACTTGGCTACTGCCCTATGTTCAGCCCTGAAGATCCTTTGTGTGCACGCATAATAATATTGAGGGTCTATGCTCCTATATGAAAATGCTGCTAATTCCGAGATAATTCCCCATAATTGGAGAAACATACGACAAGCTCTCCTCAATTAAGTTCAACGATAACGTCCTTCTCAACTTCGAGGCCTTCCCAGAATTGGCACCTAAGTTGTACCACGAAAGAGTACTAGAGGAAGACATGCTCATACCAATGCTGTGGGCACGCGGGTTAAAAAAATCTAGATTACTGAACTTGTTGCGGATACCTCACTTTGTCCGATACAACGTAACTGATCAAGTGGTGCGAAAGCTTCTAGCTATGATCCATGATGGTAGCTTGTGGATCCAAGACTGCATTCCCCTCGATGCCGCCCTAATTCACCACATTACTGGTCTGCCCATGGAGGGGCCGAATCCCATGGAGCGTGTCGGCAAGAAGTACGAGCAATATATAGCCAACAAGGTGTGAGAAGACTATCATGTCGAGCGCAACACCAGAGGGTTCACAATCAACACCATTGATGACCCTAGAGTGCACATGGGTACCTTGCTGCTGGCTTGAAAAATGATGTGCAAGTGACAGGCCACGATTGTCCCCGCCTATGTGATTTAGCTTGTTGGACGCTGTGAAAAAGTGGTTTTCTTTAACTGGTCACAGTTCCTCTGCAATGAGTTTCTAGAAAACGTGCGAGAGGCCCAGAATCATAGGAGGGCATTCTGCTACTCTTGGTTGTTTCTCTTAATTGCATTGGTTGCATGGGAAGCCCCTAAAGGATCGATCCTTCCTGAGCTTGTACCGGACATGTGCGAAGGGGTGCGATACACAAACTTATGGGACTCAAAACATGAGCAGCTTATTAAGGAAAACAAATTATTTTGGGTGTTATTTCAGAGCGCACTCATAGCAGCAATTCACTCCTGGCCACACTTGTCATCGACAATCTACGACAAATATAAGTGCATCATAGTGTTCCAGGTCACAATGCACAACGTGTAGATTCAGGGTTGTAAGGATCCAGCTTGGATGTCGCTGCCTTACATGGTCGCCGATGAGGAAATTGACCGGCTCATCACCACTTGGCCACCACAATGGAGATTGGGATTCAAATCAGTCGCAGGTGACACTGATGGTACAAGCACAGTCTCGAAGACCCCCACCCCACTTGATACTACCAAGAATTTGGAAGGCTATGTCCTGAAAGGCTCCACTGGGCCAAAGGTTCCCCGAGACACAGTGCAGGGTGTGGAGCAAGAATCATAGCAAGACATGGAGACTGAGGGTCTAGATGTGCAGGGTACTGGTTCCCTACATGGTACGAAATGGAAAATCGAACCTCTCAAAAGCCAGTGAACAAAATGATGGGCTATGTGGCCCGGTAGGGAGACTGAGGTTACCTTAACTGAGGAAGATTTGGAGCAAATCGTAGATGCGGTCACCCTCGCTTTAGAAGACAGATGGATTGCCTTGGAAGGGTAGCAGAAGGCTGCAATATCCACATTATAGTCTGAGCTCCAAGATCTTCAGCTCAACGCAAATACCCTACAGGTGAGCATGGTTCAAGTGAGGCTGCCTCCAACAACCACCACTGAGTTGATCTCCACAACCGAGAACCGCCTCTTCCCCCTGCCAAGTGCAACAATCACTCTCAGTCTTCCTGATTTATGTGTGCAAGTCTAGGCTTGTGCATAAGTACATCTGGACCTAGCCCGGCTTATGCATGAGCCATTGTACGTTCTCCACACTTCCCTCTTTGAGGAAATCTAGCATGGAGACTTTCGGGTGTAGCAGCAGCTAAGTACAGCCGAGAAGACAATCGTTGAAAAGACTACCGAGGCATCCCAGGCACAGGCCGCGTGCATCCTTGCCTTTGTGCAACAAATTGAGTTGGAGTGTCTGATCAACGGACTCTGCGCAGATGTGATAGTAGAAATTCCAGCCTCTACCACCCCTAGGCCAAGATTTAGGGACTCGTCACAGCCCTAAAAGCTCCTAGGACCGAGATCTAGAATGTTAATACCGATATGGAGCAGCAAATTACTGCATTACAAGATAATTTGCAGCCGAAAACTCCTCCTGAGGTACGCGCCCAAAGATATGCGCTGGTCATAGAAGCTACAAACACCATTACAGCTCAGATCGCTCAGGGAGCCAAATTTCTTGAGAAAACTACATAGATGTGTTCTAAGGTGAAACACGACCCTCTCCTGTGCAAATTTACTCAAGAACTATGCCAGAAGGAAGAAGAATTCGAGAAACTGGAAGCTACAATTCCCACTCTGATCCCTGCTCAATGCCTGGCATGTCTGCGAGCTAGCCATGCACTCGGGGATGACCTGGAAGAGCTTTGCCACAAGAAGAAGGTTCTGAGTGACCACCTCAAGCCATGGGCCAATGAAGCCCTCAAGTTATCTCTGGACTTGGATGTTGCAATCAAACAACTGAATCAGACACTGGAAAGTGTCACTGCTTCCACTGAAGGCCCAACTTCATAAAAGTTGGTGGAAATTGCACATAATGCTACCACACAGAGATAAGGAGTGTTTCCCCCTCTGGTCGATGCCATTAAGTAGCTCCAGGAAAATATGAAAACCCCACGGCTGCTGGGACTTGGGAAAAGTCACAATATTGTGTTGGGGTCCTGTTAGAACAGGGTCTGCTAGTTTCATTTTGATATGTTACAACGATGTGTTTTTTATATAAGTTTGGTTGTAATTGGTCTTGCGCAGGGGCTTTGGGGTGGGTCAAAGCCCCCAATGGATTGTAATGGGTCAAAGGGTAGACCTAGAGTCCACAATCACTGTTTGCGGACCACAGGATAGCGCATGCTATGATGGTATAAATAGATGGATAGTTTGAGTCTAAAAGGAAGTAAGTAAGATTGATGCTATGTACGAAATGTTGAGATCTGTTTTGGGGTAGTTTTTGGTAAGGATTCCTACTGGCTGTGTGTGCGGATATTGTAATATTCCTAAATTAGCACACAACTAATTGAAATATTAAATTTTGATTTTTCTCTTAGAAAGAGGAATAAGAGGGTATGGAGACCTATAAATCTCCTTAGTAGGAATAAAAGACACTCCTAGTGTGAATGGAGGTCATATAAAAGCTGGATTGAAGACCCTTAGGTGTGAAAAGGGGCTGAAGCATGTTGAATAGGTCAAATTTGACCAAATCAAACAATGTTGTTATGGAGGAGTGGCATTAATGGTGGGATAGTGCAGTTTTTGAGGGAGATTGATTGCATGATGATGGAAACCCTAATGAGTGGGACCCAAGGTGAGAAGGCTCACATTTTTTATAAGGAAGAGGATGGCATCCATATAGGGTTAGATTATGATTATTATTTTGATATGTCTGTTTAGAATTTGCTCTCTTCAACTGTTTAGCTAAGATTGCTGGTGCTGTTTAGCACGGGGTGTTCCGGGTCGGGAATCCCATCTATTTCCTTGAGAGGCATCTTGGGAGAGTATTGATCTATCATTTCCACATATCTAACATTCTATCCAAGCTTCAGTCTTCAGCTACAACATAGTTTCTGCAGAATATTGTGTTGTGTTGCAAGATGTTTCAGTGGAGGGTTGAGAAACCCACTTTCTAAGCTAGTTTTTCATAGGAGGAAGAATTCCTTCTCTTTGGATATCAAAAAGGAGGTATTCTGAGCACATTTTAGATTTTTGGCACCATGCCAACTTATTTCCATCACTTAAAACACAATTTTAGTCTATAATTGCATTATTTTTTAGGGCATCTTTAGAGGTGGATCTATTGGCTCTTTTAGAGTGTTTTCCTGTAGGTGAAGGGTTCAACCCTTCATTGGAAGAGACCCTTGAGGATATCTACATCAAATATATATTATTTCAGCCATCTATTTTCATGAGCTTCAGTTTGCAGTGACTCTTCAGTCCTAGGGCTGTAGATCACCATTTTTATTTGGGTGTATTTCCGGAAACCCTTCCCAGGTTTTCTTGGAAAGGTGTCTAGGAGGCTAGATCCTCACTCCTAGCATTATTTGAGCTATATAACATCAGATCTAAATTGATCCATCTTTATGTAGCAATTTATGCCCTAAAACTGCGCTGTCATAGCTCAGGGAATTTGTATGGCAACTATTTCTCATTTATTGACATATTTTTCTTGTGGAGGCTTGTTTTGTATTGCTTGAGTGACTAGATCCTCAAGATATTGTGCCTCTTATTTGCTGATATGTTTAATATGATGGTTGTACATTTGTCTCATATCATGGTGTGTTGATTTTTTCATTGTTTTTTCCATTATTGTATTCATGTATTGTTGCTTCCCCATCTGGGAATATTACAGTGGTATCAAAACATAATCTTGGCTCAGCCTATGGATCTCAGCCATTACGCTATCAAAAGATTAAGAAGAAGGAGAAAGAGATCAGAATGATGGAAAGAATGAGTTTCATCTCATCTCTTTTCAGATCTAAGAAGGACCTCACCAAGGAGGTCAAGCAAGGGAAAAACAGAGAAAAGAAGTGAAACCACATTAGGGTTTCAAGATGAGGAATTTCCATGTACTTCGTATCAGCAAAAATAAGATCCAGTATTGCATAGAGATCCAAAGAAATATGATATGCCATTTTATTTTGAAGACAAGAGGCATGAATATGGAGCAAACATAGATCATGAGATTCTAAGTGAGTATCTTGTAGAATATAAGTCTCAGCCTAGAGCTTTCAAGGAGAATCTAACTCTCCCACAGTTCATTTATCTCAAAGAAGGAGACCTTGTAGCAGTAGATGAATAAAGGACAATAGATTCCTATTGTATAACTTTTATGGGTCACCCTCATGCAAAAAAAATACTTGGGGAATGAATTTGGATGCATTCTTCATGCTACATCCAGTAGTAGAGAAAGAAGTTGTTGAGGTTGCAGCGCTGCACCTTGAGGGTGAAGAAAACATATGGTGGTTCAGCCATTTGAGTCATGCAAAAGTGACTACATATGAAGATTTTACTCAAAGGTTGATCAAGGAGTTTTACAAGGAGAAATAAGTGGAGAAGGAGCCTTAACCACCACTTTCTGTAGGAGCACTTACATCAGGAGAAAGAACCCTTGCATCCTTTCCAAGTGGCCTTGATCTCTTGACATTTTCAATCCCATGCACTATTCTAGAGATGCATGAGGAGGAGGAGACTTGTACTAGCGCTGATGCAGCCATGGAAGAGAAGCCATCATCATCAGTAGTTGGGGAAGCCATCCCGCTATAAGGAGGAACCCTTGTAGCAATACAAGATGTTCCAAATCTTTACCAAGGTATGCATATGTTTCCATTTTCTGTTACTACAGCACATCATATGGAGGATTGTGGAAATGTACCATTGCATGACCTAGGGTGAAAGTACATTCTTGATTTGGAGCAGTAGAATATCACTGTACTGAGCAGACTTGATTTGTTCAAAGATGAGATATACAGTCATCCTAGTGTATCATTGTTGAGCTACACACAACTCTTGGGGTTGGAGTGTATATTCTTGGAGGATGGGGTGAGAATTTTCCTGAACCATGCAATGCAGAACTATGTGTTCAACACTGAACATGATCTTGAGATAGTATATGCACCATTATGGAGATCAGTAACGATGTCATTGAGTAGCAATGATGAGTTGGGGGCCTAATCATTATTGGGGCAGTTCAATGACCTTCCTACATGCATAAAAGAGGATAGGCAGATGGTTGGTGAGAGACATCTTATCTTCCATTGTTATGATGGATTTTTCTTGATGAGAAATTCATTTCTCAATGAAAATATTTTTCCTTCAGTATATTTGGATCCTTATGGGATCAAATTGGTCATTGACAAGTGATCCTCATTTGGAGATCTCTAGGAGATTGCATTTCAACATCCCATGAAATGAAAAGACAGAAATATGATTTGGGAGGATGGTATTATCCATTGGAGGGATGCCACTTTTGGACATAATGATAGACACTCACCATTGTTTGGATGGGTGATGTTGATGAGCAAGAGGTTGGGAAGCCACTTGCATATTTATGAAACTGGGTAGCAGGAGGCAAGACTGCGTTGGTTACTCTTGAAAGAGTTTGTTCATCATATGACACATTATATTTCAAAGATTAGGTTGGTGAATGGAACTTGGCATGGAACTTACACCATATGGCAGCAAGGAGTTTGGGTATATTGGGGTGGCAAAGTCCGATCACAAAGTTAACATCATTTCAACCAACTTTGGGATTCTAGGATCTAGCCCTCCTGAATCCGGAGAGGGATCTCTCCAATATGTACAAAGATGGATATTGTCTTTGAAGTTTGGGGTGATGATATTAGGCTAGTTATGAAGGCCAAGGGTTTTGTTTGGTTTTCTTGGATGGTTGAACATAGTTTCTGTCTGAGATGGAAAGATCTATATGCAAATAGGTTCAAAGGTGAGAAGTTGCAAGTAAACGAAATAAGCTTCGATTCTAAAGAGAGATGATGGCAAGTTTTCAATCCATTGGGCTATGGAGTCATAAGGGAATTTAATTGAAACATCCAGGTTCAAGAGTAATCTATGGGGCAAGTCATCTAGGCCTAAGGATCTCTTTGAAGTTTGATTTATGGAATGGGGTGATACAACAAGAAAGGGAATCAACAGATGCAGAACAAAGAGCAGCCCAGGATCTGGTAAGTACTTTGAAACTAGCCAGCCTTTGACCAGGCACTTAAGAAAAACATAGAAGCAAACTAGGATCCGGTAAGTACTTTGAAACTATCCAGCCTTTGATACACTTCTAATAGAACACAGATTTAAAACAAAGGGAAACTTGAAGGCAACCTTTGGAGCAGAGACTAGCGGGCAGGGCTCACCTTTCTCCTCATCTTAGTTCTCCTTTACTCAGTTACTTCCAAGACAATCACCAAGATAACACAAAATGGCCCAAGATCTGATAAGTACTTCGAAACTAGTCAGCTTTTGACACATTCTAAGGGAAACAGACAAATAGTTGAGCAAACAAGAAAGGGACTCAGGGCTAACCTTTGATTTCCTCAATTCATTCCTTACACAACATATATGAAAGTAACATTAAAACAACATTCAGCAGTGACGAAAAGATGAGGGAACGCCAGCATCTCTGTGCTTAGACTGAATTAAATCATTTCTAAATAACACAATAAGAAGAAAACATTGGGATAAATATTTTTCAGCCAGAGAAGGTCACTGGTGTACAACAAACTCTAACATTGTTTAAACTGTTCTTTATAGTAGAAAATGAAACAAATTGAAAACAGAAATAAAATAACAAGTTACAGTGAGAATAACATCACCATCAGCATAGACCAGGATCCCATGAATCAACTTGTATTGATTGCTTCAAACCAGTTAAAATATTCAAATCCAGTGTTTTAATCCATCTCTTTTCACAATCTAACCTATCTGTTACAAGCAGAGCTCCAAGAGCCCATGAAACCACTATTTACAGTCAAGAGTTTTCCACTCAGAAATAGCTACAGCGCTTCAGCAATTATATTGACAACCAACTAATCCAACCCTCACTCATCTTCTACTGAAGTATTTATAGAAGGATGAGGAGGTGAGATCTGTTTTAAAAGATCTCAAACACAATCAATGCAGAATTAATGTCTTCCTGACCCCGAGAGGTTCGATGAAGAAATTCTACAGGTGTTACATTGCATTAATGTGTTTATACTTAAGAAGTAAGCTCGAAGAGAGCTTATATTGACCTTTGAGGCTCTGCGTACTGTTAGGGTTGCTCTGCAGACATTCTGTCATTGAAATCCGGTGCAGTAATAACTTCTTTGGTTGTTCGAGGCATAATATCTGATCCTGTTTAATAAATTCATCCTCTGTTTGAGCTTTCTGAGGCAATAGGTGGCACTGTGGTGGTTGAGGAATCAATTCGCCTCGAAGTATGGCGGTGGAGGCGATCTGTCTGCCGAACACTTTTAGGTTTTGCTTTAATCCGTGTTCGGAGCCGGGGATTAGGCTTTTGATAACCGTCTTAGCCGTAATCCCCGCCAATCTTCTCACACAACCACTGCTCTGGTTCATTCTACCTTTAATCTATTGCTCTTTCTCCGCTCTGATATTGGCGGCCTTTTTCAAGCTTTGCAGGGACATGCAGCAACCAAAGCTCATAAAGCTTTGTAACTATCTTTGTTCTTCTCCGTATGATCAATTCCTTGGACAAATCAGGAGGATTGGAGTCGTCACTCTCATCCTTCAGATTTCGTAGAATACGAAGGAAAAACCTTTGAAAACCTACAAAAAAACAAGAAAAATGAGGAAATCCTGCGTTTATATGGGTAGACTGCATCGGAGGGCGTGCGGGTGGACGGAGAAATCGGGACCGTTGATCGTATTGCGATCAACGGTTGGGAGCAAATCACACGGTCAACGCAGAGGAAAGTGGACCGTATAATGGAATCGGGAGAGGAGATGCAGACCGTCGATCTACAGAGATCGACGGCGGGGATTGGATTTTAAACGCGCCGGGGCAAGATTAACGGGCGAGGGAATCGGTTAAAGGACGAGCGGGAAAGATGATCGAGGATCGTCGGATGGGAGGGCCCAGATCCGACGGCGGGGACGAATCCCGCTGCGGGGCCATGGGACGAGGTTTAATGCGCGGGGAGAAGGCACGGAACGGCGGTTTTGGGGGTGAGGTGGAGAACACGTGTCGGCCAGCGTGTGGGATCGCTGGCCGACGGCACAAAACCGTTTCCGTAAGATAAGTGGTGCGGGCGCAAACCGGTGGGAAAGGAAAACAGCGCCGCGGAAAGGGGGGAGGGGTCCACTAGATGACGGGACACTCCGCACCGTTGATCCGTGGGACAGATCAACGGCGGAGCTTTAATTTTGATTTTCTTTGGAGGAAAAATAAAACAAGCCCAACTTTACTTTTAACAAAGGTTTTCAATGTTTTTCGGGCAATGAATTATTTCCGAGGTTAAGCGCCTGGCGGGTTTAGCACGCGGTTCCGGCGTGGGGATATATGGAGGGAGAAACGGAAAGGGGCTTAGCCTGAGGGGCTAAAGCCTAACGCATAGAAACGCATGTTTTCTATGGTTTTTGAATAAATTTTGCAAGAGAAGAAAAGTTCCGATATGTCAAAAAGTGGGGTTTTCGACCTTAGGAAATGAGAATAATGGAGGAATAAGAGAAATAAAAGGGTTTGATGGGGTTTTTGTGGATAAAAGGAGAGTTAAAGATATGAGGAAAAAGGAGGAAGGGGAGAAAGAAAAGGAGGAGGATGCAACAACACTTTGATTAGGATTTTCGTGGTATATCAGAGGCAGAGAGGAGGGAGAGTATGTAGGACCAACAGTGGTTTGGACTTTTATCAACAGACTTCAAGTACCAACAATTTTTAGGATTTTAAACTTGTTTCTTGAAGGCTGCAAAGAACATTTAGCCACCGACTGTCATAGTTGAAAAATATGGGTGGCTAACAGTGGCTCCACTTGGGGATGGTGCCTTCTTGAAGGCATCAAGAATTCAGACCTGATTCCTCTGGGATGCTGACTGGTGTCTGGTGTCTGATCACTTGCTCTTGCTTTCCTTCTGGACAAAATAAGGTCAGTCATGAAAGAAAGATGAATTTCATCAATACAACTTCTACCTACCCCAATCCTACTGATCTAACATTTTTTCTTCATCAGAGTGCACTTGGATTGGCAAACTCTTAACACAACATTTTATTCTTTTGAAAGCAGTAAATCTAATCTACTTCTACTCCTTATTTCTCCCCGAACTCAGATTAAACAGTTGAGTTCAGATATTCCTCTACCTATTCTACTGTTTGTTGGGATTAAACAGTCCAACAAACTTTCATTCTCTAAATTCTATAACAGAAATTTAAAAATAGCCAAGCCAAGATTGAACTGTTCGACTTGCTATGATCTATGGCATAAAGACAAGCTGCACATAGATTATTATTTGCAGAAAATTTAAAATCAAAACAGAAGGCTTAAGATCTGAAAATTTTCTCATTATAGCCTTTCCTCATATTCACTGCTCTGTTCTTCCTTTTCAGTGAGCTATCTTTGCTTCTCTTCTGGTTCGAGTTTTGAGTGAATTAGAACCAGGTCTCTTCTTTGACTCAGAAATTAGAGTAGCTTTGAGTCATTTCTTTGGAAACTTTGGTTCAGATTTTGAGTTTGTTTGAACCTTGATTTCTACCCTACTCTATCTACTGATAAGCCAAGATTAAACAGTTTGGCAAATCAAATTTGCTACCCTATCAGCAGAAAATTGAAAGCTAATCAGTCAAGATTAAACAGTTTGACCAATTAGAAGTGTGTTTCAAGGAGTGGCATTTAAGCTTGCACACTTTCAGATTCATTTCTCTTTTTGGCATGGGGCCTTGCCTTTCTTGTTTTTCATTTCTGCCCTCTTTTCTTTCTTTCTTTGTTTTTTGTATTTTTTGATTTTTTATAACTTTAAATGAAATGGTGAATGTAGTATTTACAATGGAAAAGGCAAAAAGGCTTCAATCATGAAGTATTTCAAGAAAGGTAATGTTTAAGCATCCTGCCATTGACAGGACCTCCAAACAATTCTGTCCCATTCAGCTCTTGTAAGAAGAATGCATTGTTTCCAGCAACTGAATGAATGGAGTAAGGGCCAAGCCACAGATTGTCAAATTTACCATGCTTTCCCTTGTCTTCCCTCTTTGAGTCCCACTTTAAGACTTTGTCCCCAATTTTGAAATTGTTGGCCTTTGTTCTTCTGTCAAATATCTTCTTGATATTGTCTTGTTTCTGTAATGCTTTGTTGTATACCTCCTCTCTGGTTTGCTGAAGATGAATGGTCTGATTTATTCTTCCGATTATGTCATCCTCTTCAGTTTGGAGCTCTTGAATTATCTTCATAACTGGTACACCAAGACTGTTAGGAAAAATTGCATCTGTACCGTATACAAGCTGGAAGGGTGACATACCAATGGATTTCTTCAATGTTAACCTGTCAGCCCAAAGTGCATGAACCAGCTTTATGTGCCAAGACTTCTTGCTGTCCTCCAACAGTTTCTTTATTATGTTCACTAAGCTTTTGTTGGAAGACTCTGCAAGTCCATTACCTTGAGGGTAATAAGCTGTGGAGTGCCCCAATGTTATCTGGTACTTATGACAGAATTCAACCATTTTCTTTGATCCAAATGCCGCTGCATTATCTGTAATGATCTTGGTAGGACAGCCAAACCTGGAAAGGATATTGGTTTCTATGAATTTTATGATAACCGAATCATTGGCCTGTCTACAAGGAATGGCTTCTATCCACTTAGTGAAATAGTCTGTGGCAGTAAGGATCCACCTATGCTGGGCAGAGGATGATGGGTGGATTTCTCCTATGAAGTCAAGTCCCCACTGTTGAAAAGGGGCTTCAACAGTAATTGGATGCAGAGGAAGGGGTAGTAATTTTCTCTTGCCTTCAAACAATTGGCATTTATGGCAAGTGGTTGTCAGTTTATGTACATCAGGAAAAAGAGTAGGCCAATAGAAACCAACCCTCAAAATTTTGTTGGCTGTTGACTTCCAGTATAAATGGCCTCCACACTCTCCTTCATGGAATTCCTTCTTAATCTTTTCTGCATCAAACTCAGGCAAACATTTAAGCAATATACCACTAGCATTTTTCCAATAAAGACATTTATCAATAATGCAATAGTTTACAGCTTTTAACTTTAGGAATCTTGCCTTAGTTTTGGATAAACCAGGCGGTGTGTTTAAATTAAGCAAAACATAAACAATATCAGCATACCAAGGAGAATTCGCAAAATAATCTTCAACAATGGGGGTTGAGAATTCTTCTTGGTCATCCAAAGCATTAATCATGTTAATATCAAGAACTTCACAATTTGATTCGGCCATTAGCCTAGCTAGACCTTAACCTTTGATAAGCTTCGTGGGTTTAATCTCTAAGTCATATTCAAGAATAACAGCAATCCACTTACCTCTCTTACCATCTGGATCCTGGGTTAGAATGTCCTTTACAACTGAATTTGGGACAAAGGCAATAATGTGTGAGTGAAGGATGTATACCCCGAAGTCTTTTAAAGCTTTCACCAAAGCAAAAGCTTGCTTTTCCATAATGTTATACTTCAGAGGGGCATCCCTCAATGCCTTGCTAAAGAATGCAATGGGCTGCTCTTGTCCTTGCGGATTTTTCTGTAAAAGGACAGCAGCTATAGTATGTTCTGATGCAAATGAGAAGATATAAAAATCTTTTGAGAAATCGGGACTTATGAGAACTGGTGTTTTGGTTAACGCTTGTTTAACCAGTTCAAAGGATGTCTTTGCTTCTGCGGTCCATTTTACCCCTTGCTCCTTTTTCAACATGTTTGTGATATTCCTAAGGAGCTCAGCCAAGTTTGGGATGAACCTTCTTAAAAAGTTAATCTTTCCTATGAAAGACTGCAACTCTTTGATATTCCGAGGATGGGAGATTTGAAAAATGGCCTCAATCCTCATGGGATCTATCTTTATACCCTCTTCTGAAATGATATGTCCAAGAAGCTTACCTTCTTGGAGTCCGAATAAGGTTTTCTTGGGGTTCAAAGATATCCCAAATCTTCTACACTTCTCGAAAACTTTTCTTAAATGTTCTAAGTGTTCTTCATCTGTCTTTGAAAACACAGTTACATCATCAAGATAGATAATGATGAAGAAGCCTAATTCTTCCGAGAATGCTATGTCCATGGCTCTCTGAAAGGTTGCTCCAGCATTCATTAAACCAAAAGGCATTTTCACGTACATGAAAGTGCCCCAGGGTGTAGTAAAAGCTGTCTTTAATTGATCATCAGGGTGGACTAGGACTTGATTATACCCTGAATAGCCATCTAGCAAAGAAATTCTTTTAGACCCTACCACCCTTTGCAAAATATGATCCATCTTGGGCAAAGGGTAGTTATCCTTTAATGAAGCTTTGTTTAAATTCTTGAAGTCTATACAAAGCCTGATTTCTCCGGTCTTTTTCCTAACTGACACTAGATTAGATACCCACTCAGAATATCTAATAGGGACAATAATACCAGCATCATGCATTTTCATAATTTCCTTCTTAACCAATGGCAACTGGACAGGGTTGATTCTGCGCAGTTTTTGTTTGAATGGCTTTTGGTTTTCTTTAAGAGGGATTTTGTGCTGTATTATTTCAGTGTCATAGGATTTAAGATCTTCGTAACTCCATGCGAAAACATCAGAAAATTCTTTAAACAGCTCCAAATATTCGAGTTTAATGTGAGCTGGTAAAGTCTTAGACAGTTTAATCAATCTCGGTTTTTCCTCACTGCCTATATTACATTCTTCCACTTCAGTTTCCACAGGTTCCAGTTTTGGTTTTTTGGCCACATCATCAAAATCAAACAGTTCTTCTAGAGGGGCCAAACCCTTGGGCAGACTATCATTATTAGAATGCAGAGTTTCCATTTCTTCAGTTTCAGATTTTGCACTTAATTCTGCTTGGCGTGTGGATGTGATAGTCTGAAGGTTTATATCTACCAGCTGTGGAGATGGCTCTTCTTCACCAAGAAAATTTTCTTCACTGCAGTCTGTCTCATAGTCTGAATCTGAACTATGGAGTTCAAACTCATTTCTGAATTGCATGAAGTCTTCTATTTGTTTATCTCCATCAAATACCTACCAATACTTCTCGTTATCTGGGATAGCTGGTTTGAATTTTATCTGAGAGGTGTCATCATACAGCATTGGGCAGGTTCTAGCAGCAAAGGCTAAATTGTGGGCTGCAATGTTTTTCTTCCTTGGGACAAAAGATAAGGTGTACTCCTCAAATGTTTTCAAAAGATCAATGACATCATTCCTATAGGCCCTAAGTCTGGGGTGATTTGCATTGTACTCCCCATTGACTTGCCTAATGATTAATTCAGAATCCCCATATACATCTATTCTCTTGGCACCTAATTTTTTTAAAAGATGCAAGCCTAAGAGAAGGGATTCATATTCTGCTATGTTGTTGGAACACTGAAAGTTTAATTTGCATGAGATACATTCTGTATGATTATTCTCAGTGTTAGTGATCCAGACACCTGCACCCGCATTTGTCTTGGTGCATGACCCGTCAAAATACATAGTCCAGAGGGGCAGATCTTCAGTTTGGTGAATGGACGTTGTATCATTTGATTCCTCAAGTTTTCCATCGGGTTGAGGACTGTCTTTCTGACTGTCAAGTTTTGAGCTCACAGGATTGATAACTTGGATTTCCAGATCTGTGGTAAGTTTGCTAGGATCTTCAGACACAATAGACCGTTTCGGCATTTCAACATTGTGTTCCCCCTCCTTAACTCCAGCCATGGATTCTTTCGAAACAATTTGTTCAGTGAGTGTTTCATTGTTGAACATGATAAAGGAATCAAGGCTCGTGTTTATAGCATAGAGTGGGGAGTTTTGAGGCCGCTCCTGGCTTGTTACTGTGTATTGCATGTGAGATTCCCTATAAAGCCTCCTAGTTTGATTGAAGACAAGGATGGTTGCATAGGCCATGTCCATTTGCATAGTCCCCTGTAACTTAGCCCCCCAAGATCTTGATAACAGCATTCCATACTTTGGGGGAACATCAGCCACAACAACATCCATGACTAAACATTTGGCTGGAATTTGGGCTAGATTAACACAGAGATCTTTAATCAATCCTAGACACTTAACTCTACTTGAGTCAAAGGAGTACAGGTCTTTGTAAGGTCTGGTAATTTCAAGACCCAGGCTTTCCATTACAGCTTTTGGCATTAAATTATGGGAAGCGCCTGAGTCATGCATAGCATTATGGAGAATTTTTTCATGAATGTTTAAGCTTACATAAAAGGGAGGGACAGGACCCTCTTGGAACTTTCCTTCAATCTTTGGACCAAAAATAAGCTCTGGTTGGTCATCATTAAGATTGAGAGTATCTTCATTATCTTCTAAGTTTAAAGCCTTCAAAATTTTGGACCTATATACATGTTGGGCAGCTAACTCAGTCAAAGGAACAGAGATTTTGATCTTTGAGATTTCCTGTTCCAGGCTGAAAAGGTTTTGATTCTTCAGAACATTGACTTCAGCCTTGTTTACTGCCACTTTATCAGCAAAAATAGCTTGCTGATTTGGTTTATCTACAATTAAAATAGTTGTCTTTGCAGGAGTACTAACTGAGGTGCTAGTACTACTAATGTTTGCACTCTGTTTTTCGATGTTTTGAGTGTCTTTCCCTTTATCATCACCTGAATCAACAGCCACCGTTTTGTCCTTTTGTTTGATTGTTTTAGACTTGGTTGCAGTGCTGTTTTGAGAAGGTTTGCCAGAGGTTTTATTGTTGGGTGTTTGTTGATTAGATTTACTTCTGAGTTCATATTCCCTTAAAGGTTCTATGACAGCGTTCTCCATGTTTTGGTAGCTGTTTTCAGCATCATCTCTTCTGTCATCATAAGGTGTATAAAGACCTTGTTTATTATCATAATGAACCTCAAAGTCATCATCATCTACCCCAAATAAGTTTATATCATTTTCCTCTGTTATTTGATCTGTTTGCTCAACCTCACTTAAAAAGTTCTGATGGAAGGGAGGGATGATCTGCTGATCATCTTCCCTGGGTCTGTTAGGAGGCTGATTTCGTCTAAGATTCTGATTCTGGTTTTGATTTCTTTTTTGAGGAGCATTTTGATTTAGACTCGCTTGTGCTCTCTCTAGAATGCTCATTTTCTTCATCATTTCTTCCATCATTCTTTCCATCTTTGAGCTTGAAGTGGAAGGGGTGGATTCCTCTCTAAAAGATACTTTCTTTTCAGCTTTCATCCTTGCTCTTTTCTCCATAAGGTTCACCTCTACAGAAAGGGCACCTCTTTGCATATCTTCAAGGGTTGCAAAGACTCTTTCTCTGAGTGAATATGTCATGTCTGGATCAAACCCTTCAGGAAATTTGTTTAAGGCCGATCCCTGAGGAGGTTTCAGTTCAGGGGAAAGTGCATTATACACACTGTTGAACCTGGTACAATAAGCTTGTACACTTTCCCCAGGGTTCCTATGGAGATTGTTATAGTCAGCAAGGACTTGGAGAGGGTTTTTCCTTACTTCCCATTTGTTTAAAAAAGTTTGATGGAAGGCTTGAAGGTCGTTAATACTATGGGGGGTTAAACCTTTAAACCATTTTCTCACATCTCCCCCCAAACTTTGAGCAAACAATCTGATTTTGACAGATTCATTATCAATTTCATTTCTGTCAAAGTAGTCATTCATCTTGTCCATGTGTTGAGATGCTGTTATGGTATTATTAGCATCATATAATGGAATTTTGGACTGATAGTCCTGTGAAAGATTGACTAATGGTACAGGAAGGACTAAGGGAGCATACCATGCTGCCATGATATGTGGTGGGTTTATAAGTGGAGGTGTGGGTTGAAGTGGAGTGTTTTGAACGGTGGATGAAGGATGAACAGAAGTGGATGGAACAGCAGTAGATCTCTGAGTTGACCTGGGGTGAGAGGCACCTAGATTATGTATGAAATGTAAATCAGGAGGTGTTGATTCTCTATTCCCAAGAATCCCACTGGTTTCGGGAGATGAAAGGGTAGGCTCAGAATCTAACTGATCTAAATCACCAAATGACCTAGTTCTGAATGGGTTTAATAAGTCAATTTGTGATTCATGAAGAGCTGAAAGGTTTTCAGGGACTGAATTGGCTCTTATGAGGGATCTGAAGATAGTTGAGGATTGTATCCTATGAGACTTCCTAAGAATTCTTTCAGGGTTGTCAACTATTTCAGGAGGATCCAGGTCAGGATGGGCTCTAGTATGAATCTTTTTAGGAGCCACAATGTTTATGGGATTAGACCCAATCTAAACAAGAAAAGTTCAACCAGATATGACAATCTTTAGACGGTTAACTAATCTGTTTTCTCAATTCGAATCCTACAGTCCTTCAACTGAATTTGAATGATTTTTATAATGATAAGGGTTCTTTCCAGTGGAGTCTTAAGGTCTGTTCAGGATGGTGGAGTCGCCAGGTGGAAGGTTCAGAGTGTTTTCAAAGGCATGCACTGTCCACCACAGTGTTCGTGAAACATTCTTCTTCAAGGATATCTCGAAACACAACAAACTCTAACCAGAGATTGACTGGGAGGGCATTCACTAGATGTGTCACCCCCTAAAAGAGGATGAGATCCAGAGGCTACCTGGCCCTTTCCAGACTCTGTATAAGAGTATAGAGTAAAACACATCAAAGACGTATACGGGTATCAAAACTTATGTTTTACTACCAATCTGAAATGTTTTTGGTATTTTCTGAATTGTTTATATTTGTGGTTTTTTGAAAGAATGTCCTAGCTTTGCCTCAAAACTTAGCTACGGTTAAGAAACAAAGACAGTCTATCCTTGTGGCTAAGCTAGCTGATTTTCCAAGGTTAGATAAAGACTTAAAAGAACCCTAGGATTGACCTAGTTTGTCACTGATTCAAACGAGTTTTATCATGATTACCATTCTTTGGTAGTGCTTGAAAAGGATGCTTTTTACTCTCAAGGTGTTATATGAAAATAAAAGGGAAAAGATGAAAAACTCAAGTCAATCCCCAGCGGAGTCGCCAGAAATGTTAGTTCCTGGTGGCTCAGCTGCAAAATAGAACAATTGTCATGGGACCAGAGATTTTGGGTTAAACTTCCCCAGTGGAGTCGCCAGAAATGTTAGGTCTCTGTAACAAGCAAGATTGGAAAAGTTCGATCACAGAGTTAACATCATTTCAACCAACTTTGGGATTCTAGGATCTAGCCCTCCTGAATCCGGAGAGGGATCTCTCCAATATGTACAAAGATGGATATTGTCTTTGAGGTTTAGGATGATGATATTAGGCTAGTTATGAAGGCCAAGGGTTTTGTTTGGTTTTCTTGGATGGTTGAACATAGTTGCTGTCTGAGACGGAAAGATCTATATGAAAATAGGTTCAAAGGTGAGAAGTTGCAAGTAAACGAAATAAGCTTCGATTCTAAAGAGAGATGATGGCAAGTTTTCAATCCATTGGGCTATGGAGTCATAAGGGAATTTAATTGAAACATCCAGGTTCAAGAGTAATTTATGGGGCAAGTCATCTAGGCCTAAGGATCTCTTTGAAGTTTGATTTATGGAATGGGGTGATACAACAAGAAAAGGAATCAACAGATGCAGAACAAAGAGCAGCCCAGGATCTGGTAAGTACTTTGAAACTAGCCAGCCTTTGACCAGGCACTTAAGAAAAACATAGAAGCAAACTAGGATCTGGTAAGTACTTTGAAACTATCCAGCCTTTGATACACTTCTAATAGAAAACAGATTAAAACAAAGGGAAACTTGAAGGCAACCTTTGGAGCAGAAACTAGCGGGCATGGCTCACCTTTCTCCTCATCTTAGTTCTTCTTTACTTAGTTGCTTCCAAGACAATCACCAAGATAACACAGAATGGCCCAAGATCTGATAAGTACTTTGAAACTAGTCAGCTTTTGACACATCCTAAGGGAAACAGACAAATAGCTGAGCAAACAAGAAAGGGACTCAGGGCTAACCTTTGATTTCCTCAATTCATTCCTTACACAACATATATGAAAGTAACATTTAAAAACAACATTCAGCAGTGACGAAAAGATGAGGGAACGCCAGCATCTCTGTGCTTAGACTGAATTAAATCATTTCTAAATAACACAATAAGGAGAAAACATTGGGATAAAGATTTTTCAGCCAGAGAAGGTCACTGGTGTACAACAAACTCTAACACTGTTTAAACTGTTCTTTATAGTAGAAGATGAAACAAATTGAAAACAGAAATAAAATGACAAGTTACAGTGAGAATAACATCACCATCGGCATAGACCAGGATCCCATCAATCAACTTGTATTGATTGCTTCAAACCGGTTACAATCTTCAAATCCAGTGTTTTAATCCATCTCTTTTCACAATCTAACCTATCTGTTACAAGCAGAGCTCCAAGAGCCCATGAAACCACTATTTACAGTCAAGAGTTTTCCACTCAGAAATAGCTACAGTGCTTCAGCAATTACATTGACAACCAACTAATCCAACCCCTCACTCATCTTCTTCTGGAGTATTTATAGAAGGATGAGGAGGTGAGATCTGATAAAAAGATCTCAAACACAATCAATGCAGAATTAATGTCTTCCTGACCCCGTGGGGTTCGATGAAGAAATTCTACAGGTGTTACATTGCATTAATGTGTTTATTCTTAAGAAATAAGCTCGAAGGGAGCTTTTGTTGACCTTTGAGGCTCCGCGTACTGTTAGGGTTACTCTGCAAACATTCTGTCATTTAATCAGGTGTAGTAATAACTTCTTTGGTTGTTCCGAGGCATAATATCTTATCCTGCTCAATAAATTCATCCTCTGATTGAGCTTTCTGAGGCAATAGGTGGCACTGTGGTGGTTGAGGAATCAATTTGCCTCAAAGTATGGCGGTGGAGGCAATTGTCTGATGAACACTTTTAGGTTTTGCTTTAATCCGTGTTCTGAGCCGGGGATTAGGCTTTTGATAACCGTCTTAGCCGTAATCCCCGCCAATCTTCTCACAAAACCACTGCTCTGGTTCATTCTACCTTTAATCTGCTACTCTTTCTCCGCTCTGATATTGGCGGCCTTCTTCAAGCTTTGCAGGGACATGCGGCAACCAAAGCTCATGAAGCTTTGTAAATATCTTTGTTCTTCTCCGTATGATCAATTCTTTGGACAAATTGGGAGGATTGGAGTCGTCACTCTCATCCTTCAGATTTCGTAGAATACGAAGAAAAACCCTTTGAAAACCTGCAAAAAAACAAGAAAAATGAGGAAATCCTGCGTTTATATGGATAGACTGCATCGGAGGGCGTGCGGGCGGACGGAGAAATCGGGACCGTTGATCGTATGGCGATCAACGGTTGGGAGAAAATCAAACAGTCAACGCAGAGGAAAGTGGACCGTATAATGGAATCGAAAGAGGAGATGCAGACCGTCGATCTACAGAGATCGACGGTGGGGATTTGATTTTAAACGCGCCGGGGCAGTTTATCGGACGAGCGGATTGGTTAAAGGGTGAGCGGGAAGAGTGATCGGGGACCGTCAGATGGGAGGGCCTAGATCCGACGGCGGGGACGAATCCCGCTGCGGGGCCATAGGACAATGTTTAACGCGCGGGGAGAAGGCACGGAACGGTGGTTTTGGGGGTGAGGTGGAGAACACGTGTCAGCCGGCGCGTGGAATCGCTGGCCGACGGCACAAAACCGTGTCCGGACGAAAGGTGGTGCGGGCGCAAACCGGTGGGAAAGGAAAATAGCGCAGCGGAAAGGGGGGAGGGGTCCACCAGATGACGGGACACTCCGCACCGTTGATCCGTGGGACAGATCAACGGCGGAGTTTTTAATATTGTTTTCTTTGGTGGAGAAAAATAAAACAAACCCCTTTACTTTTACAAAGGTTTTCAATGTTTTTCGGGCAATGAATTATTTCCGAAGTTAAGCGCCTGGCGGGTTTAGCACGCGGTTCCGGCGTGGGGATATATGGAGGGAGAAACGGAAAGGGGCTTAGCCTAACGCATAGAAACGCATGTTTTCTATGGTTTTTGAATAAATTTTGCAAGAGAAGAAAAGTTCTGATATATCAAAAAGTGGGGTTTTCGACCTTAGGAAATGAGATTAATGGAGGAATAAGGGAAATAAAAGGGTTTGATGGGGTTTTTGTGGATGAAATGAGAGTTAAAGATATGAGGAAAAATGAGGAAGGGGAGAAGGAAAAAGGAGGAGGATGCAGCAACACTTTGATTAGGATTTTCATGGTATATCAGAGGCAGAGAGGAGGGAGAGTATGTAGAACCAACAGTGGTTTGGACTTTTATCAACAGACTTCAAGTACCAACAATTTTCAGGATTTTAAACTTGTTTCTTGAAGGCTGCAAAGAACATTTAGCCACCAACTATCATAGTTGAAAAATATGGGATAGGATAGGCAGATGTTTGATGAGAGACATCTTATCTTCCATTGTTACAATGGATCTTTCTTGATGAGAACTTCATTGCTCAATGAGAATATTTTTTCCTTCAGTATACTGAGATCCTTATGGGATAAACTTGGTCATTGAGGAGTGGTATTCATTTGGAGATCTCCAGGAGATTTCATTTCAACATCCCATGAAATGCAAAGATAGAAATATGATTTGGGAGGATGGTATTCTCCATTGGAGGGATGCCAATTTTGAGCATGATGATAGACACTCACCATTGGTTGGATGGGTGATGTTGATGAGTAATAGGCTGGGAAGAAACTTGCATATCTATGACATATTGCAACAGAAGGCAAGGCTGTGTTGGTTACTTTTGAAAGAGTTTGGTCATCATATGAAACATTCTGTTTCAAAGAGTTGTTTGGTGGATGAACCTTGGCATGGCACTTGCATCATATGGCAGCAAGGAGTTTGGATGTATTGGGGTGATGTGATATCTTTCATATCAACTATCATGTTGTTTCTCCATAGTTTATATGGTGATGGTGTGGGGAGGAAACAAGAGTTTTTGTTGCTTTGGAGGTTCTTGAGAGAGTATGGGCTGATTTTCTCCCATACTTTGCATGATGTTGCAGGAGTAAGTGATGGCACTATCATGGTGCAAAGGGGCTACTCCTTAACCTTGGAGGATCAGGAGGTACTTCCACTTTGGAAGGAGTCTGCCATATATAGAAGCATTATGGTTGATGGCTTTGACATGTGGGATGTCGAGCTATGAGATGACAAGAGCCTTGTCACAAAGGCCAACAATGTTGTCACTTGGAAGCTTGGATTTTTTGATGGAGTGTTCCCAAGATCACTTCACTTATGATGCACTTGATGGAAAAGTAGGAGACGAGAGTGATGGAGTACTGGATAGAGACATATATTACCATGATATGATCTTCTTGACCTAGATTTCCAAGTAGAAGAAGAAAGATCTTCATGCAACACATAGTTCATTCCTCTTCATGGGAGTATGGCATACCACTATGGGGGGCTCATTCATAGATATTATTATCATCTTGCTCTCAATACATGGTAAGAATTATGTTTTTTAATTTATTGATTATCTAACATATTATTTGCATTCTCTTACCATCTCTATACAGTGCATTGCTCCACAAGAGGGAAAGCCTCTATTTGGGCTTCATGGTCATTTTGAGACCAACACCTATGATGGTGATAGCCATTTCTTGTATGGCTTTGGGAAAGTGTTGTACTATTTCATCTATGCTCAGTTGATACATAATGTTATTTACTATTTAATAGTAAATGAGATGATATGCACAACTAGAAATTTTTTTGAAGACAACTTGCCACATCATATTCTGAAACTACAGTTGGTAAAACCGCACTATGACTACTTGAGAAACTATTGGTACCTTCCAGAAATATGTAAAAACTTCAATACTTCTCTCATTTTTCCATATGATGATAATTTCATATTCATTTTATATGGGATGATTTGGGCAAGAACCAAAGAGTGGATATTTTAGGATCCTATTGCCTTTTTTCTTCATGAAGGCAACATTATTGCAGCCCATATTCAGTAGTATCTCTACACTTATCATAAGTGGAGAGAGAGATAGCATGTGGTGGACAATTTGGTCCATCATGTTTAGCTATGCAGCCCACCTTCTTTGCAGAAACCTAATGTGGAGGAGATGTTTCATGAGTTGCCATGTTGGAGCGTGACTCACTTTTTGTGGAGGATAGCTTGGAGATGGAGGGTTCACATGGGAATTTTAGTTCCCCATATATTTCATATTCCATGCCTCAAGAAGGCCTTTGGACCACACATATTTGCTTCCATGGATATTCCACTTGTTCATGATGAGAGCCCTTTGGAATTTTCACCAAAGACATGCTTATACACTTGGGAGGAGCAACTTGGAGACTTATTGATGAGACAACATTTTGTTCATTGGAGGAGCTTATCACATGGAGATGTTGTAGGAGGAAGAGGAGAGGCTCTTCAGTTCTATTCTTACAGTTGCTTGAGGACAAGAAAAATTTGGGAGGGGAGGATTGTAATATTCCTAAAATTAGCATACAGCTAATAGGAATATTAAATTTTGATTGTTCTCTTAGATAGACAAATAAGAGGGTATGGAGACCCATAAATCTCCTTAGTAGGAATAAAAGACACTCCTAGTGTGAATTGAGGTCATATAAAAGATGGATTGAATACCCTTAGGTGTGAAAAGGGGCTGGAGCATGTTGAATAGGTCAACTTTGACCAAATCAAACAATGTTGTTATGGAGGAGTGGCATTAATGGTGATACAACTCAGTTTTGGAGGGAGATTGATTGCATGATGATGGAAACCATAATGAATGGGACCCAATTTGGTGAGAAGGCTCACATTTTTTATAAGGAAGAGGATGGCAGCCATGTGGGATTATGTTGTGATTATCATTTTGATATGTCTATTTAGACTTCTTGCATTCTTCAGCTGTTTAGTTGAGATTGTTGTGTTGTTTAGCACCGGGTGTTACTGAGCGGGAATCCCACCTCTTTTCTTGAGAGGCCTCTTGGGATAGTACTGATCTATCATTTCCACACATCCTGCATTTTGGCCAAGATTCAGTCTTCAGCTACAGCACAGTTTCTGTTCAAATTTGTGTTGTGTTGCAGGGTGTTGCAGCGGAGGGCTAAGAAACCCGCTTTCTAAGCCAATTTCTCATAAGAGGAAGGATTCCTTCTCTTGGGAGATCAGAAAGGAGGGATTATGAACAAATTTAAGATATTTGGAACAATTCCAACCTATCCCCATCATTCACAGTGAACTTTTACTTGGGAATTGCATTAATTTTTGAGACAGTTTCAGAGAGGGATCTATTGGCTCTTTTAAAGTGTTTCCCTAGAGGTGAAGGGTTCAACCTTTCATTGAAGGAGACCCTTGAGGAGATATAAATCAGATCCATATTATTTTAGCTTTCTATTTCATGAGATTTAGTTTACAGTGACTCTTCAGTCCTAGGGCTGTAGATCACCATTTTTATTTGGGTGTATTTCCGGAAACCCTTTCCGGGTTCTCTTGGAAATATGTCTAGGAGGTTAGATATTCACTCCTAGAATTATTTCAGCTATATAACAATAGATATATATTGATCCATATTTATGTAGCATTTTATACCCTAAAACTATGTTGTCATTGCTCAGGGAATTTTTATAGCAGCTATTTCTCATGTATTGACATATTTTCTTGTGGAGACTTGTTTTGTATTTCTTGAGTGACTAGATCCTCAAGATCTTGGGCCTATTATTTGCTGATATTTTTAATAATATGGTTGTACATTTGTATCATATCATGGTGTGTTGATTTATTCATTGTTCTTTCCATTATTTTGTTCATGTATTGCTGCTTTCCCCATTTGGGAATATTACATCGTAGAGAAGTGCCCAATCTCCTTTCTAGAAAGTCTTCTTTTTTATGAGGTTTCCATGACACTTAGCTCATTTTTGTTGAATAATTGCAGTGTGTTGCAGAGCAGGTAGACGTGTTTCATCCAATTCATTTATTTTTTGGAGTCTTCTAATCTGGGCCTCTGTCAAATCCAAGCCCATCTCCTGGGCTATCCTTAGAGTCTTTATTTCGAATTCGATAGGAAAAATTGGTTCTCTTCCAAATACCAGATGGTACAGAGAATATCCAGTGGTGTTTCTCCATGTTGTGCGGTAAGCCCACAAGGCCTTTGGTAGTCTAGTAGCCCAATCTCGGCGATGTGTTGAGACTGTTTTAGTGAGAATTGCCTCAAGGAATTTTTTGGTGATTTCAACCTGCCCGTTTTCCTACAGGTGGTAAGGAGATGTGACTCTATGGATGATATGGTGATTCTTCAGAGTGGCTGTAATTTTACTTCCCAAAAAATTCCCCCCCCCATGAGTTATCACTTCCCGAGGTTAGCCATATCGCACAAATAGCTCAAATATAAAATTGATCACAGATTCTTCCATAGCTCTTGATAAAGCCACTGTTTCTACCCACTTAGTTATGTAATCTGTGGCAACCAGTATGTAAATATTCTAGTTTGAGGGTGGGTTGAATGGTCCAAAGAAGTCCAGTGCCCACTATTCAAAAGGTTCCACTACTAGTTGTGGTTGTAATGGCATTTCGTCAACTTGGCCCGGGCAACCCATTCTTTGGAAACTATCGCAGGCTTGGAAATATTTCTTGGCATCTCTAAAAATTGTAGTTCAATAATAACCCATTTGCAATACCTTGTGCCCCGTTCTTCGGTCTGAAAAATGGCCACCACATGTTTCGTCATGACAGGCTCGTAGGATGTCATAAATCTCATCTTCTCAAATGCATCTGCGTATGTGCATATCAGCTCCTGTATGAAAAATATATCCACCAATCCAAGATAATCCAGCATTGCGCTGAATAATCAGCTTCCATTCCTTTGATGTCAAGTGTCATGGCAGCTTCCCTACTACCAGGAAGTTCGCTAAATCTTCTTACCATGGCGTTTTTACTGCTACAACAAAAATATGTTCGTCGGGAAACTATGTAATATTCCTAATTAGTCCTAAGCTAATTGGAATATTCATTTTTGTTTTATTTCTTCGTTTAAAGAGTAAAAGTGCAAACAAGGTCCATAATACTCCTAAATAATGAATAAATCAATGCCAAATGTAAAAAGGCTGAATCTTGGCTGCTAAATCAAACACCCTTAGGTGTGAAAGGAGATGGAAATTTTGACTCTATCGACCTTGACCAAATCTACAGTGTTTTCTTGGAGGAGTGGCCATCAATGAGGCACAACGCAGTTTTAGATGGAGATGCCTTGTGTGAAAGGAGTGATCTCATTGGAAGTGGTTTAGGGTTTGCAAGCTCTTAACTTATAAAAGGAAGAGGATGGAAGCATTATAAGGTTGTTGATGATATTATATTTATGAATATATTGTCTATTTAGACATATATCATTCTCTTGTTTTTTAGCTGAGAATTAATGTTGTTTAGCATTGGGTGTTCCTGGTCGGGAATCCCACCTCTTTCCTTGAGAGGCCTCTTGGAAGAGTTTACATTGTATTGTCAACTATTTGGCTGAAGGCCAAGCTTCTTCTTTCAATTACAACGAAGATACTGTTGAGGGTTTGGTTGTCTTTGCAAGCTGCAGCAAGTGGAGGCTAGATCTTTTCATATCTATGCCATTTCAGTGCTCCTTTTTAGTGGAGGAGACTTCTACTTCATTGGGAGGATGTAATATCCCAAAATGGGAATGTAACAATACATAAACACAATTCTAGAAATAGAAGTGTAAATCAAATCATAAAAATGGGAACCCAATATGGAGATATAAAATCGTGTATTATACCAGCAAATCAATACATAATAGTGAGGCCTGAATCATACACAATAAAGGAACAAGCC